>ML776630.1:1440378-1468764 GCA_009831015.1 Picea engelmannii | reverse complement strand
AGAATGAAGATGAAGATGAGAAATTTTCCAGGTCCAAGAAGGTTCAGAGTCCAACATATACAACAGCGGTGGAGTTGTTGAGATCAGTCTCCAAGTGGGAGATTGTTGGTTGTGGAGCCTGATTATCTTCCTGATTTATAGGTATTTTACTTTTAGCCATGTTTATACCCCATGAAGTATTTACACCCTAGAAGTATGTACACTCTTCCATGCGGGGGAGTGCAGAGGGGGGGTACCCCCTCTGCAGGGTCCGGGGGGCCTATCCCCCCAGCTGAGGGGTCTGGGGGCAAGCGGGCCCCCAACGAGGGTTCGGGTGCGAAGCCCCTGAAGAAAAAATTGCCTTATAAAAGTATATTGTAATTTCATTGTAAATATGGACCATTAATTATAAGGTTGCAGATCTAACGGTAGAGATTATGTTAGGGTTTTTTTCCCTAGAAGGAAACCCTCTTTTATGAGGGAAATGTATTGTGGCTATGGTTGAGGGTGAATATTGTATTCTGAGATAAATCTGTGTCACTCTTGTATTGTGTATCTTCTATGTTTTATTTCCGCATTTGTTTTATTTTATTGCTCCGCGGTCCTGTTTTTCTAACAGAGAGGGGAACAAGTCAATCTACAGACATCTCCCCCTAGTCCTTTCAACATCGAGGACTACATCTGTATGTACTACGAGGATGGAACTGAGACGGTAGGGTCTCAAGTTTCTATTCATAAAATCACTAGCTTGACTCTTCAGGTGATCTTGTTACTGATTGGGTAGATTACTGGATCTGTGGCCCTATACCAGGCTTCCAGGGAACACATGCACTATGCTATTCAGTTCCAAGAGGCACATATTTTTGACTCGAGCACGAGCATGCTTACATGCATGAATACACAAATGACAGAGTATCGACAATGCAACAACACAAACTTTGGGTTTGGCACTATTTTTTGTTCCTTGTTCTTCGAGAGGATTCCCAGTCTTAGTCCCAGAGAGACTTTACATGGGCATGTGGCCTCCTTCCCAATGATATGCATATGGGAAACATTGTTGCCACAACAGGGGGGAGGGAGGACCATAGAGGCCTTTGACAACAATTTTTTTGACTGGTGGGCATGACAGGTTCCAGTGATTGAGGAATACCCCTACGTCGGGATCAACTTTTCTAGGGACCTAGACATGCCCATGCCTCTCGAAGAGGAGTGAGGAGAGATAGGTAACTTATTTTTAATGTTATTTAATTTTAATTTTTTTTTATATATATCATTTTTATATGTGTATAGATTACTGAATTTCATGTATCTACTATGTACAGATGTGGGACCAGTGCACCCAACAGACTTCGCGAGGATTCAATGACGTCCTCAACCAGAGGCAGGACCAACAACAACCGATGAACCAACAACTGTAGGGGGACCTCCAGCTGGAGAGGCTGAGAGAGTTTTGAGATGATTGAAGCACAACCTTATTGTGTTCACTCGCACAGTACCCATGGTTGAGATTGAGGATCTCCCACATCCCATGCAGCCTCATGTAGTGGTGTTGGTGTCGGAAGTCACTCCTAGATTGCTTGCAGGAGAAGAGCCTGACGCCCATCAATTTAATGTCACGATTTATTTAAAGGGGTGATCAAATGGAGAAAGACTCAGAACAATATCGTCTCAACTTAGAATCTAGGCCAAGCATGCATGAACGAGTGAGGTCTTGATAACCTTCAAACAGTGAGTTGCAATAAAGGGTGAGTAGGTGGAAGACTTTCATGAGAAGAGTGAAAAGGTTTGTCATAAACATCCGATTTGTAACAGACTGAAGAAGAAATCATCCGAACAAAAAATCCTTTTATATTCAAACACATCAAACCAGAGAATACAATAATGTCACAACAAATCCTTTATCATAACAAAACTGCAATGATCCACACGAATCCTTCAACTGTGAACTCTCTAGCATGAGATGAAACAAAGATGAAAAAGGAAAACTATTTGTCATAAACCAAGAAGTCTCAAACATAGAGGCATAACCAGGAAACCAGAGTGTTTGTTGAAACTTTACAGTTGGGATCTTAGCTCTACCATCGATAGATACAAAAATGGCCAAAACGCCTTCATATACTCAGAACAACAACTAGCAGCGAAATCAAGACACTGCATTGAAGGATTTGCGTCTGCATGGCTTTTTGACAGTCAACCTCTGAAGGGTCGTGCAACTTAAGTCATACGCAATCTAATTCTTTGACATCTCCAACGGAAAATCGATGTGCCTTTAATTCATGGCCGTGCTTTCCCATTATGGAGGAGGCGATATCTAACCACCACCAACCTCTCCAATAACTGCTTCATCAGGATTGAGGATGGCCCGGCCAACTCGGCACCTTCGGGACGTGGAGAGCTTCCAGCGCCACCACCTGGAATAACTGACTGGCTCGACGAATCGGCGTGGAGGCCAGCGCGGTAGGTGGGGCACAGGAATGGAGTGATGGAGCCGAAACTGTGAGGGCGTGAAAGAAGTGGTGAGGTGTGAGAAGGGCGACAGAGGAGGGCACATGGCGGAAGACAACAGGCGGAAAGGGGGGCAGACAAGAGATAATGGGCTTGCTCTTTGTCGATAGGCTGACATGGAAAGGAGTGGAACACATGGAAAGTGACGGGTGGATGATGAACAGGAGGGATGGACCACACATATCAAAAGGGGAGGTGGATGGATGACACATGGCAGCAAGAGAAGGGCGGCTCTAGAAGGTGACATAATGGGAGAATGGGCCACGCAGGCTAAACACAGAGCAACTGAGAATGATGGGATTGCGCGAGCGCCATTGATCCGGGTGCTAAGATCTTGATCGTTGGAAAGATGCATCCATGATTCCAGACCCCCCCCCTCCGCTTAAAGGTAGAAAGGCAGGGGGGGTACGAAATTTCCTTTATCGCCGTTGATCTGGGCACGCTGATATGGACCGTTGGAGAGGTGCGCCCCTGATTCCGGACCCCCCCGCTTAAAGGTAGAAAGGCAGGGGGGGTCCGGAATTGCATATGTGCCATTGATTTGGGCACGCGGATGCACGCCATCCAGATCCGTTCACTATTTACCACGGGCACATTTACATCCGAACTTAGGACAAGTGGGTTTTTAACCCATTCTTTTGCATTCTAACCCCCTTACAAGAAATATCGCTAACATTTGGCTCCATGGGGGATAGAGTCATCCCTGTGATGCTCTAAGAACTCTTTTGCAGATTCAATGCCTTTGCTGTTGGGCTATGGAGTCATTTATTAGTCCAAAAAAAAAAAAACAGAAACAATATTTACAAAACAAAACAAAAAGAGCCGACTATGGCTCATAGGAAACATTTTTTTAAGAAATGCCCATTTACTGGGTTGCTGAAAACTTCTTTGCCTTCCAGATCCTGCAACCTGTAAGTGTTATTTGAAAATACTTCAAGAATATTGAAAGGCCCAAACCAGAGGGCATCAAATTTTCCATGCTTGCCCCTGTCCTGCCTGGGTGCATCCCACTTGAGTACCAGGTCACCCTGCTTGAACTCTTTCTTTTTGTTCTTCTTGTCAAAAGCCTGCTTGATCTTCTGTTGATGATTGTAGGCTCTTTCCAAGACCTGTTCTCTGATCTGCTGCACTTCCACCATCTAATGAATCCTTCTGAGAACATGGTTAGGTTCTTCTTCAAAGTCTTGGAGGAAATTTTCCACAGGTAAGGCGAGCTGAGTGGAGAAAACGACCTCTATTCCATAAACCAGTTGGAAGGGCGAGAGGCCCAGGTATTTCTTAGTTGTCACCCGATCAGCCCAGAGAGAAAATTTGAGCTTTGAATCCCAGGCCCTTTTATTGTCCTCCAGTAGCTTCTTGATAAGCTTGATAAGGCTTTTATTGGAGGACTCTGCCAATCCTTTTCCTTGAGGATAGTAGGGGGTGGAGTGAATCAATGTAATCTGGAAATGTTCACATAATTTGACCAGAGGCTCAAATCGAAAGGGAGAGGCATTATCAGTGACGATTCTACTGGGGCAACCAAACCTGCATATAATATCTTCCAGGAAGCTGATAATCACTTTTTGAGAAGTTCTTCTGGTAGGGACAACTTCTATCCATTTGGTGAAGTAGTCGGTTGCAGTCAGAATCCATCTGTGCTGGCCACTTGAGGGAGGATGGATCTCCCCAATGAATTCCAATCCCCATTGCTGAAAGGGTGCTAAGAATACTACCGGCTTTAATGGCAGAGATTTGAGCTGCGGCTTTCCTAAAAAATTTTGGCACTTGATGCAAGCTCTGATTTCTCTGCAGACATCAGGGAATAAAGTGGGCCAGTAATGCCCATCTCGGAGGATCTTGTGAGCTGTGGTCTTCCAGAAATAATGACCTCTGCAGAGACCACTATGGAAATCGGTCATGACCTTCTGGGCTTGCTGCGGGTCTAGACACCTTAGTAATACTCCCAGAGGGTCTTTCCAATACAAGGCTTGGTCAATAAGGCAATATCTGACCGCTTTGAGTTTTAAAGCCCTGGCCTTACTTTTTCCCAATCCATCAGGGGGCTTTAATTCTTTCAGAAAGTACAAGATGTCCTTGTACCAGGGGCATGCTGCTAATGGTATGATGGTCTGAGAACCCTTGTCGGATGACTCAGCTTGTTCGTTGATGAATTTAATCCCCAGAGCCTTGCAATTAGATTCAACCAGCAGCTTGGCCAAACCTTGCCCCTTTATCAACTTGGTGGGATTAATCTCCAAGTCAAATTCCAGGATCTTGGTGATCCATTTACCTCTCCTCCCGTCTATGTCAGGCTGTATAAGAATGTCCTTCACAGAGGCTAAAGGGACATATGCAGTGATCTTTGAATGAAATACATAGACTCTGAAATCTTTAAGAGCTTTCACCAAGGCATAAGCCTGCTTCTCCATGATCTCGTACCAGAGCTCTTCATCTCTCAGAGCCTTGCTAAAAAAGGCAATAGGCTTCTCTTGCCCTTGATTGTTTTTCTGCAGTAAGATTGTTGATACTGTATCACAAGAAGAAAAAGAAAATATTAGAAAATCTTTGGAATAATCGGGACTGATTAGCACAGGCACCTCAGTCAACGCCTTCTTTATTTAGACAAAAGATTATCTAGGTTCAGAGGTCCATTTCACTTCATTCCCCTTCCTCAGCATGGCTATGATGTGTTTTACCAGCTCAGCAAAATTTGAAACAAACCTCCTCGGAAAATTAATCCTTCCCAAAAATGCCTGAACCTCTTTCTTGGATCTGGGAAGTGACAAGGCCTGAATTGCTTCTACCCTGTCAAGATCAATCCTTACTCCCTTCGCTGACACTATATGGCCTAATAGCTCCCCTTCTTGCATAGAAAACAATGATTTCTTGGGGTTTAAAGATAGGCCATACCTCCGACACTTCAGGAAAACCTTCTTCAAGTGGTAGCGGTGCTCTTTATCAGTCTTGGAAAAGACTGTTATGTCATCTAAGTAAATCACCACAAACTTATCTTTTTCCCCGATGAAGGCTATGTCCATGGCCCGCTAAAATGTTGCTCCCACATTCATCAGTCTGAAAGGCATCTTGGCGTACATGAATGTGCCCCAAGGAGTGGTGAAGGATGTTTTTTCTCTGTCCTCAGGCATGACTGATATCTGATTGTAACCAGAAAATCCATCAATCATAGATATTCTGGATGTGCCAGTGACCTTCTGCAATATGTGCTCCATGTTGGGCAAGGGATAATTATCCTTCCTTGAGCTCCTGTTTAGGTTTTTGAAATCAACACAGAGTTTGATTTCGCCACTTTTCTTTCTTACTGGGACCAAATTGGCCACCCAGTCAGAATATCTCAAGGGGACAATGATCTGGGCATCCAACAACTTCTTCACTTCCCTCTCCATGACAGGTAGCAGCATGGGATTTATCTATCTCAACTTCTGCTTGAATGGCTTAGCCTCTTCTTTTAGTGGGATCTTGTGCTCAATGACTAATGTGTCATATGTCTTGAGATCTTCGTAGGTCCATGCGAACACATCAGCAAACTCCCTCAGCAACTTAGTATATTCGACCCTCTTCTCCTCAGTCAGACTCTTTGATAGCTTAACAAAATTGGGCTCCCCTGGTGTGCCTATGTTGCACTCATCTATGTCAGCATCATCACCTGAAACTCTACCCTTTACTACCACGTCATTTCCATCAAACAACCTTTCTAATGGGATTAGAACTTTTGGTATGTGGTTTCTTGGTAGCTGTATAATCTGGTGGTCAACGATTTTATTCAACAACCCTCCAGGGTCATGATCAGGTTCTCCTCCAACGTCAGGATCCTCATCTATGTGCAATGCAGAAAAGTCATCAATGGATCGAAGAAACTTTTTGATCTCCTGATCATCTTCAAATACCCCCCAGTGTTTGACATTGTCTGGCACAGAGGGTCTATACTTTATCTCAACCTCCGATTCAACAGTGGGCAGCGCAGGAACTTCGAGCACACTAGATGTGAAAGCTAAAAATTCGGCTGGAGCATTTTCTTCCCTTGGAATGAAAGAGATGTTAAAAGATAGGAAGAAATTATCAACTAGGTCCCATACCATGTTCCTATAATTCTTGAGTCGAGGATGCTTGGCCTGATACACGTTTTTGACCTGCTGGACAATTAGTTCTGCATCCCCAAACACAACTATCTCCCTAATTTCCATTTCTTTTACAACTCTTAATCCCAGAACCAGAGCTTCATATTCTGCCACGTTGTTGGTGACTTCAAATTCCATATTGTATGATAGAGATATGGTCTCTTGAGAAGGGGATATGAATACCACCCCAGCACCTGCACCTATATTGGAAGAAGCTCCATCAAAGAACATCTTCCAAATAGAGGTGGTTGGAGGGGGCATTTCCCGATTAAGACTGAGCTTCTTTATGATCTGCAAAGGAGACTCAGGGGTGTGGGTGAGATGTAGTAAACTGGAGCCTAAATCAGTATCCAAGGTGTATATGGGATGATTGGTAGGGTTGGCTTCATCACTGATTATGTAGGCCAGTTGGGCTTCTCTGTACAGTCTCCTATGCTCCCCTCCAAATACTGGAATGGTGGCATATGTGAGGTCCATCTGTAATGTCCCTCCAAGTCTTTTAATCCAAGACCTTGACAACAGCATGCCAAACTTGGGGGGAACGTCAGCCACCACAATATCCATAACCATACTTTTCATGGGCAGCTGAAACAAGGAGACTACCAGGTCCTTAATGACTCCCAAACATTGCACCCTCCTAGAGTCAAAGGAATAGAGGTCATGATAGGCTCTGGTGACTTCTAATCCTAGTTCTTCCATGAGGGCTTTGGGCATGAGGTTGTGGGAGGCCCCTGAATCCATCAAACAATTGTGCAGTACTTTGTCATGTATGTTCAGGGAGGTGTAGAAGTGAGGGGATGAATCATCTCTGTCTTCTACCATGGGGCCTAGGAAAACTACTGGCCTTTCATCTTGGAGATTTATGGAGTCTGTGAGAGGGTATGAGGCTTCAGACTTCAAAAGGTCAGAGAAGAATTTTTTGAATTCCCCATGTTTAATTAACTCAGTGAGTGGCACAGGGATTCTGATCTTTTGAATCTCATGCTCGAAATTAAAGGAAGATGTAAGCTTTGGAATTTCTCTAATTTCAGGAACATGATTTTGGAAAATAGGAGAGAGAGGTTGGGCCTTCTTACCTATGTGATTGTCTGCTACCTCATTAGCAGGCTTCTTAGCTCTAGTGGACTACTCTGGAACATTAGGTACTGCTGCTCTTTTTTTGGATCTCAGGTTGTACCTGCCTCGACCGCCACTAGATTTATCTCCCTTGCTCAATTCATTCAATTGACCATCCATGAGAGAATCTTCATAAGCAGTCTGAGTGAGATGAGGGAAAGGAGGAGTGACCTCTAAGCAGTGGATTTTAGGCTCAGGCTCGTCTTTTTCTCCTTCTTCTTCGTCAACAACAAAATTGTTCTGAAAGGGAGCCTGAATTCTTTGGTCGTCTCTGTCTCTTTCCTTCTCTCTGTGCATAGTTGGAGGAGAAAAATTATTTGACCTTCTGAAACCTGCTCTATTTTCGGTGTTCTGAGGGTCCTTATACATTTTCTTCCTTTCCACGTTCAATCTTTCCACCTCTTCAGTCAGAAACTTCATCATCTCAGTCAGTTCATTTACTTGAGGGTGGGGCAACGATGGGCCAGAAGTTGAGGCTTCAAATCTTCCTTTTCTTCTGTCTGTGTCAGCTTTGTTCCTTAGTCTGTCAGCTGCCAATATGTTGGATTCCACTTCTATGGAATCATCTTGCATTTGAGCTAAGGAGGTAGCTCTTCTTTCTCTCAATAGTAGGAAGAAATCAGGATCAAATGCACCAGCATATGAAATCTGAGCAAAGGATTCTGAGGGTTTTATCTCTGCAGGGATCTTATTGTACATCTTATTAAATCTTTTGGAGAAGTCAGAGACAGACTCTCCATCCATTTTCTTCAGAGTCCCAAACTCTGTCATGTAATACATGAAATATTTTCTATCTCCCCACTGCCTCAGGAAAATGTTATCCAAGGCTTCAATGCCAGCAATAGATCCAGGGGCCAACCCTATGAACCATTTCCTTACCTCTCCATCTAGACTCTGGACAAAGACTCTCATCTAGACATCTTCATTCTCGATATTCAAGTTGTCTTCATAACTGTAAAAAGAAGCCAAGTGCTCTTCTGCAGTTATGTCCCCTTCCCCAGTGAACTTGGGCATGTACTTCAAGTAGTCTCCAGTAGGGAGAGGATTCATGGGATGAGGTAGGATTAAGGGATCATATCTAGCAGCGACTATGGAATCCATTCTAGTTAGAGGGGGATTAACACCAGCCATAGGGATGTTCAGTGGAGGAGAACTAGGAGGAGAAGGAGTGTGAACGAGAGATGTCGGAAAGGAGGTTCTCGAAGGAGATGACGGGGAAAATAGGGAGAGAGCTAAGGGACCTGAATGTGCAGATGCTTCTCCCTGTGAAGTAGTAGCAATAAAAGGAGGGGTGGTGAGACCTTCAGAGGCCTGAGGTCTGAGTTGAGGCACAACCTCCAGGGAGGGGGGAGTGACAAGGGTCTCTCCTTCTGATACCAGACCAGGAGGAGAAAACTCAACAGGAACACTCCCGAAATTCAGAAAACGGGAAACCTCAGAGGAAGTATGACTAGGAAGCTGAGAATAAGAAAATGGAGTTTTCACAGAAGGGGATGGCGTATTACCTATTTCGGCGATGGAAACTTCTCTTGCAGAGCTCTTTCCCTTTCTGTGCATCACTTCCGAGTCATATTTTGGTGTAGCTAAATGCAAGTGTGGATTAGACCTCGTGTGTCTACCTCTCGAAGCCACAACTGATAGAGAAGGTTCTCCCTAGTGGAGTCGTCACAGTGGAGTCGCCAGGTGCACAGTAGCAATCTTCAAGTTCTGATTTCTGATGCACCTTCAGAATCAGTTGATCTTTGTTGTTCAATCCCAGGGAAAATATTCAACTCCGTCCCCGGAAACGRCGCCAGAAAATGTTGGTGCTGGAACTCACTCCTGGATTGCTTGCAGGAGCAGATCTCGATGCCCATCAGTTTAATGTCACGATTTATTTAAAGGGGTGATCAAATGGAGAAAGACTCAGAACAATATCATCTCAACTCAGAAACTAGGCCAAGCATGCATGAACGAGTGAGGTCTTGATAAACTTCAAACAGTGAGTTGCAATAAAGGGTGAGTAGGTGGAAGACTTTCATGAGAAGAGTGCAAAGGTCTATCATAAACATCCGGTTTGTAACAGACTGAAGAAGAAAGCATCTGAACACAAAATCCTTTTATATTCAAACACAGCAAACCAGAGAATACAATAATGTCACAACAAATCCTTTATCATAACAAAACTACAATGATCCACACGAATCCTTTGACTGTGAACTCTCTGGCATGAGATGAAACAAAGATTAAAAAGGAAAACTGTTTGTCATAAACCAAGAAGTCTCAAACACAGAGGCATAACTAGGAAACCAGAGTGTTTGCTGAAAATTTACAGTTGGGAGCTTAGCTCTACCATCGATAGATACAAAAATGGCGAAAACACCTTCATATACTCAGAACAACAACCAGCAGCGAAATCAAGACACTGCATTGAAGGCTTTGTGTCTACATGGATTTCTGACAGTCAACCTCTGAAGGTCATGCAACTTAAGTCAGACGCAATATAATTCTTTGACAGCTCCAACGGCGAATCGACGTACCTTTAATTCATGGTCGTGCTTTCCCATTATGGTGGACGCGATATCTAACCACCACCAACCGGTCCAATAACTGCTTCATCAGGATTGAGGATGGCCCGGCCAAATCGACACCTTCGGGACGTGGAGAGATTCCAGCACCGCCACCTGGAATAACTGACTGGCTCGACAAATTGGCGTGGAGGCCAGCACGGAAGGTGGGGCACGGGAACAGAGTGATGGAGCCAAAACTGTGAGGGCACGAAATAAGTGGCGAGGTGTGAGAAGGGAGACAAAGGAGGGCACATGGCGGAAGACAACAGGCAGAAAGGGGGGAAGACGAGAGATAATGGGCTTACTATTTGTCGATAGGCTGACATGGAAAGGAGCGGGACACATGGCAAGCGACGGGTGGATGATGAACAGGAGGGATGGACCACGCGGATCAAAAGGGGAGGTGGATGGATGACACACGGCAACAGGAGAAGGGCGACTCTGGAAGGTGACATAACGGGAGAAGGGCCCATGTAGGCTAAACATAGAGCAATTGAGAATGATGGGATCGCATGAGCACCATTTATCCGGGCGCTAAGATCTCGACCGTCGGAAAGTTGCATCCGTGATTTCAGACCCCCCCCCTCCGCTTAAAGGTAGAAAGGCAGGGGGGGTCCAGAATTTCCTTTATCATCATTGATCCGGGCATGCTAATCTGGACCGTTGGAGAGGTGCGCCCTCGATTCCGGACCCCCCCCCCCCCTCGCTTAAAGGTAGAAAGGCAGGGGGGGTCTGGAATTGCATATGAGCCGTTGATTTGGGCACGCGGATGCATGCCGTCCAGATCCGTTCACTGTTTACCATGGGCACATTTACATTCGAACTTAGGACAAGTGGTTTTTTAACCCATTCTTTTGCATTCTAACCCCCTTACAAGAAATATCGCTAACAAGTGGGGGTACCATGGATGTGGGTCTAGCTTTTTCGATGTTTATCCAACGTCGTCGTTCACTATGGTAGGGAAAATAGGCTTCGAGCTTAGATAGGACAGACTTTTGATGTGCTGAGGGCACCATTTACATGTAGTTTTTTGAGGGCATAAGCCCAGTGGTGTATATTGAACCTTATTTTTGAGGCGTTCATGCCCACCTCTGTACTCATGACATGTTTTTGATATATATATATATATATATACATCTTATTTGTCTTATGGATCACTTCACATTTTTTACAAATGTATGTACATGTGTATGTGTGTGCTTCTCTTTCTATGTATGTGTAATATGCCAATCTAATATGAGATTAGCTAGAGTATCTGTCATGTGATTAAATCTCCTAGGAACATGAATATACGTAATGTAATCAAAGTAACATTCTAAGAGACATACCCTAAGGAAACGTTGGTGAAAAGCAAGATCATAAACGTGGTAAACTCCATTTAACTGGGACACAACCAACTGAGAATCTAGGTAGACCCAGAGGTGTGAAATTCCATGCGACGAAGCATTACAAAGAAACTCTATCATTGCATTTTACTCAACGACATTGTTTGTGGAATCACCTAGAAAAATACCTGCCGAAGATAGTGACTCACCTCCAGGTGTGAAAATCAACCAAGTTGTGGAAGCAAGCCTATGAGTGTGTCGGCTAGCATCATCCGCGAAGCCAAAATTCACCTCTAATTCACTTGACATATTCCATAGTGAAAAACAACACATAAATAACTACACGTCCACAAACCAAAAAGACAAAAATTGTATAAGAACTATACATATCTACAATAAGTCACCCACGTGACCAACCTAAGAGTAATACTTCTTAAGGTAGAGCCCATTTCTAGGCTTCGCCAAGGAATTTTCTTCAAAGTCAACCAGACGATAAGAACCCTTCTTCAATACCTCTTTCACAGTGAAAGTTCCAAACTACATGGATTTGAACTTTCCTTCCCCCAGGGGATCTTTGTATTGATCATAGACCAGGAGAAGATCACCTTTGAAGAAAATCCGAGGACGAACGGATTGATCGTAATGACACTTGAATCATTGGTCGAGGTTGCATCATGACGCTTCTCATCGAGTTGCGTGATATATAATAGGTGTTCCTCAAGTGGTGAAGTGTCTGGTAGTAATTCCACTGCCAAATTTAAAGAATGGATCTGACTCTCAATTGGTAAGACTGCTTCCAGCCCGTATATGAGTTGAAAAGGTGAAAAATCAATGGCAGTATTCACAGATGTTCGGTAGGCCCACAACACCGAGTACAACACCAAATGCCAATTTGACTTGGCAGAATTGATCATCCATTGAAGAATATTCTTGAGAGACTCATTCACAGCTTCAACCTGACCATTCACTTGTGGGTAGTAAGGTGAGGCATGTTCTTGCCTCAACCCAAGATTTGATGTTAAATCGATCATCATTTTTTTTTTGAAGTGACTTCCATGGTCAATGACAATCTCCTTCAATATGTTGAACCTTGCTACTATCTAATTAAAAATGAAAAGAGTCATTGTTTCACCATCATTGTTAAACATTAGCATAGCCTCGACCCACTTCGTGAAGTATTCTACCACTACTATGATGTAATGATTCCCCTTGGCTGAGGTTGGGTGATATGTAGTGAAATGAATCCCCCACTTGGTGAAAGGACCAACAACAATGACAAGAAACATGGGCTCAGAATGTGCCTGCATCTTCTGAGAGAAGATTTGACACGAGTGGTACTTCTTGACTGCCTCAACACAAGATTAACGAGGGCTAGAAGTAACCAGTATGTAGAATATTTGTTGTTTCCAACCTACAAAAATGACCACCACATGATCCAATGTGTCAGACATTCAAAATGATCTCTTCTTCTTCATGGATAAGGCACAAACGAAGAATGAAATCTACACCTCAATAATACAAAGTGTCATTGATTATGAGATAGTTTCATGCCTGATGGTGAATTCTTCAACGCTCATTGTAGGAAGAAGAAGTGAGGCACTTCAAAGTATGGAGATAGACTAGTATATCTCCATACCAGGGATCCAAATATGCGATTAGAAAAATATCTCCTTTGATAGGATATATTTTGGGCAAAATATCACTAGACTTGACCGAAAGTTATGAAATAATTTCGGCAAAGACCAACAACTTTTTGGATTTCGTGGAAACAAAATCCAAGTCAAATTCCTGGAGGATTACAATACATCTACTAATATTTCTACCAATGAACCATCGTGCTAACCCATATTGGAAAGGGTTCACAATGACAATGACAGTGGTCTTGTGAAGCAAAATTTAGTGATGGAAACGTTGGACAGCATGCACTGCTACCAAAGCTAGCTTCTCAACGTGATAATAGTTGAGTTTCGGCCCAACCAGGCCTCGACTAAGGTAATATATAACATTATCCTCGAATATATCATCCTCTTGAACCAAGACCATGCCAATGGTCGACTCTACAATAGCCAAGTACAACAAGAAATCTCTGTTATAATATGGAGGCTAGAGCAGAGGGGAAAACGTCAAGGTGTGTTTCAACGATTCAAAGGAGCATTGAGCAGGTTCATCCCAACATAATGGGACTCCATTTTTCAAGATACTCATAAACCCTTTAGTGATCTCAGTGTAATTTGTGACAAAATGATGAAGAAAGCTCGTTTTCCCCTATAATATCTGAAGCCAAGGTATCGTGCACGGGGGAGGAAACTGAACTATCGCCTCAAACTTGATAGGATCGACCATGATCCATGTTGTCAAAACAATTAAACCTAAGATATCACCTGACATCATGCATAAACTACACTTGTTAGGATTCAAGTGAATCTGATAGTAGCGACATCGCTCAAATATTAGTCGAAGATGAACGGGATGATCAGATATCTTGCGAGAGCATGATGCTAGATCATCAAGATATGCCTCAACTATATGTATAAGGTCATGAAAAAAAATTACATGGCTCGTTGAAAAGTGGCTCCAACATTCTTCAAGACAAAAGGAATCTTATGATACACGAACATGCCCCAAGGACAAATAAAATTTGTTTTATGTTGGTCTTTAGCTTTGATCTGAATCTAGTTATATCCCGAGAAACCATCCATGAATTAAAATACCTCGCAGCCAATGCATTCATCGACAATCTGATCAATGAAAGGGGTGGGAAAATTATCTTAGGGAAAAGACTTTCTTCAAATCATGGAATTCCATGCACACGCAAATCGTACCCTGTTTCTTGTTAACTGGAACCAGGTTTGACACCCATTCCATCAACTGCATGGGGTAGATATAATTGAGTTTAAGAATATTTTCTACTTCAACCTTAATTCTTTCCATTTTTTGAGGATTCATCGGATGAATCTTCTGTCAGATTGAATTGGCATCAGGATAAGTCGTTATTTTATGCTTGACAATTCTTGGGTCAGTGCCTGGCATTTCCTCATAAGACTAGGAAAAAACATCACAAAATTCCTTAAATAACTCGGTATAAATTCAAATCTCTTTAGAGGATCAGTCCTCTCTCAAGAAAACATTCTCCACAATGCCAAGGGTTCTCGAGATATCTATGGGAATCATTTCAACAATACTTTCCATATTACCCTTGACATAAACTGTGTGTGTAGCAAGAGTATTAATAGGAAAATACCTATATCCATTCATGATCGAAAAAAATTCTCCCATCTCTATTCTCCTTAACTAGGGAAGGAAGTAAGATATATGATTAAGATCATCCCAAGGTCTGTATGGACCAGTCAATGCCTCAAGAATTTCCTCGACATAGGGAAATACTAGGTCTAAAGGATATGTAGTGGCAAGAGAACCTTGATCCCAAATAGGCTCGAGGACTCGATCTAACTCCTGTGGGGGAGTCAAATCAGGGTTGGAATAAGTTTGTTGGATAATGTTGTATGCAACCTTAGCAACAGACAAAAGCATGGACATGATAGGATTCCATGTCCCTTTCGTCGAGGGTGATGGGGAAGGTATAGTCCATGAATCATTAAAGTAAGTCATTTGAAATGTTGACATTTGAAATATTTCATCCCTAGGTTGCTCAGGAACATCTGATATAATATTGACATCACCAATGGGCGGTGGTTAGTCAAAAGTTATCATCAATGATGAACACAAGCCAACACCTAAGTTGATGGTGTCGGGCTAAGGATTATCAATCATTGAGACTGTGGAAGCCCTCAATGAAGGGTCAGGATGGGAAAATGAAAATTGGTCAATGGTTATAATCCAACCCTCCTGTAGAAAACACAAGACTCAAAAAAATGTAGCAACCAATATATGCATCGCGTAAGTCCATCTCCTTCCTAACAAAAGGTTGTACTCAAGAGGCACATCAACCACTTCAACTTTGACACACACGATATTTCCTTCCAACTGCATGAGGAAAGAAGGAATGATTCCATATGGTTTGAACGATTGACCATCAAATGTCGTAAGCAATGTAGGCGAATGAGACAAACTGGGTTGGCCAACGTCCTTCCAACATGGCATGAACATCACGTAAGTCGAGGTGCCCTCATCAACCACTGTAAGGAAGATGTTTCGAGTAAAATATTTCATGGTGTGTTGAGTCTCCATTTTGACACCTCTATTACCTTATATTATCTTCTATCTTGGTCAATTTTACCTCTGAGATGTGCATATGTTGTCTATTTCTTCCACAAACCTACCTTGTGACCTTATCCATATGCATAAACATGTAACCCATGTTAAAAACATGATTTGTTGATTAATTGGGACTAAATGGTTGTTTGTTTATGCTCCTAATTACTTTGATTATTATTAAGTAGCTTCATGATAAGGCATCACCTCATCTGGTACTCATCTTCAGGATTCATTCGATACTTTTGTTGGTCCGATACTGCAACAATCAATTGTTCTATTCCGGTACACCACCCGATCTAGTACCAACAATGCGCTGATCTGTCACCAACACTGTGTTGATATGGTACCACCTCTGAGATGAAATGATACCAACTCTGCACCTATTTTGGTACCACCGTTGCGCTGATCTGGTACCAAGATATGTTGCTATCCTAGTCCAATACTAAACCCATGTCTACATGATTAACATTTTGAACAAGTACATTGGTGATGGCTCCAAGAAATTAGTTGGATGGAAGTATCCTTGGTTCGTTTGAAGACCACAATAGAATTCATCACTCATGCACGTCATGTCATGAGGATGAAGTCCATTCCTTGGGATATGCTATGATCTCCAATTGTAATATTTTGTAAAACTTTGATAATTATCTTCAGAACTTGATTGTAATGTCTGACCTTCTTTAAAAGGGATGTTGTATAGATGATAAATAGTAAGGGATAATATACACTGCTATGCTGGGAAATGAAATGTTGAATTACTGATTCACTTGATTAATTGAAGGAATATGAATGCTAGTTTGTGCAATTCATGGATGTAAGTAAAGTGTTTATCCTGTAATTTATTTAGAGCTACCTTGTTGGTTCAGTAAGGGCCCACTACCCCAACCAAGGTAATCCTCCATGTATATGTTTATGTGTGGCATAAGTTAATTGTGTGAGTGTGCAAATATAATAGTTGTGTGTTGCAAATGATTCCAAGTGTATGAAATTTACTAAGTACAATACCTATTTTTAAATAGATATGATTTTGGATCAGTGTGAGTGAACAATTATACATTAAGCATAGTAGATAATTCTATTTTTGTTTCTGTAGAGTGATATTTAGTCAACAAAAGTTGGATAGATGTTTGGGATTGTTAAATAAGCAATTGTTAGTGTTTCAAATTTATAATTTTGTTGTCCTTAGTAGGTACAGGAACAATTAGACTTCATCTCTCACCCTTCATGCTCCATGTAATGAAGTATTTCAATTATATTGATTGTCTCCTATATTGAGGAAGGTTTGATTGGAAATGGTTAGGTTTTGATTTCTAAGAGTGACTAGAGTGAAGTGTTAATTGTTATGTGAGTTCAATTCCTAAAGGAAGAAGGGTCTCAATTCATATATTTATTTCATGAGCCTATAATGAACAGACTTTCTATCTGAGTAAGAACCTTTTCAACTGAGTATTTTCTTGGGAGTTTTACTATGAGCTTTATCTTATGGTTTGAAGTTGTGCGAATAATAGTGTTCAAATATTTCAAAAATAGAGTATTTTTGTTATTGATTGTTTCTTGATTGAGCTAGATACAACATATATAGATAGGTTACCTATTTCCGACACATATAGTGTAACAACTCTTTTGATTACGAATATGAGATTGACATATAAATGAGTGCAATATACTAATCATATATTTACACCAACATTTTGGCGTCGTTTCTGGGGAGTTGTAAATGGTAATAGGTATCATTTTAATTTGGATTGGTTTGATGAGTTTGGATTGGATTTAAGGACAACCTAAGGGTGGAGAGAAGATGGTAAGATGAGAGGTAAGAACCTGCACATCCACTTTGGTGGGGTTGCTCCAAAGTAAGGTTTTCCTCTTACCTTTGGTAGTTAAAATTTTGTGTTTCATTAGTATTAGAGTTTCTTATTTTTATCAGTAGACATAGGGATAGTAAAGGTAGATTTATTGCCCCCAAAATTTAAGAAAAAATAGTAAAACAAACAACAATAACCCCCCCCAACACTAATTCAACTAATTTATATGTAGGAACAATTATCAGAGGAGAAAGTTGAAAGGAAACAATTGAAACAACACCCAAAGGCACAAAATATGAAGTTACTTTTCAAATTGAAAACATAGTACAACAAGCAAGAAGGGAAGCACTAGCGACCCAATCAGAAGGAAAATATTGAAAAGAGACAGAGGTAGTGGTATAAGAGGCTGGATCTGGCACTAGGGAAACACAAAAGGTATTGGAACAATTGGATATACCAAACAACCTAGTGGTTGAACCATCACTTAGTGAGGAGACATCACTAACACCCTACAACGTGTTATTTGGAGACATGGCAGATGAAGAGGGAAATGCAAAAAATGAAATAGAGACATTTTGTAGTGTCCCCAAGGCCGAGCCCTTTGTAAATCTAGTTTATGAAATGAATTGTAAATATGTTTTATAGGCTGGTGAGCCAAGTTTGTATAAGTCGGTGGGATTATGTGATTGTTAGGCCAAAGAGCCTAAGGGTTGTAGGCCAAGGGCCTGATTTAGTACCTGTATGTATGAAGCACATTAATAAAATATAAACACCGCTGCATGCAGGCCAACACGATGAATGAGTGATAGGGACTAAGCATCCATAAAGAGGGAAAGGGATTAGGGGCTGGAAGGTGGGAAAATGGGGATAAGTGTTAAGCCTAGGGGGATTAAGCCTTGGGAATAATAATTTAATATTATTCCAAAATACATGTGAATAATATGTCTTATCCTAATTTCTTTTGGAAGGACAAGCAACTTCCAAAGGGAAGGAACGCATGCAATTGCATGGGTGAAAAATGTCAACCCTGGCCCATGCAAATAAAGGGCTGAGATGAGTCGTGATGGGGGTTCTCCTTCATTTTATCCGATCTTCGGAACTATACATCCCATACGACCTCTCCAAGAGACTTCATGTAATTCTGAAACTGGGAAAAATAGTCTGTGTTGATTTTGGGGATAGCCTGTTTCGATCTTTGGAAAGCCAATGCATCCTCCATCTAAGAAGATCGAGCATGTGTGTGGAGTCTTTTTCGAAGCCATATCCATGAGACCATCCGCCATTGTTGAACCTGTTGGAAAGCCCATGTCTATTTTCCCCATTGGTTGTTATGGCCACGTAGTGCTGGACTTCCTGGGGCTTGTTGGCTAGTTGTACAACACTCTCTTCAGGTGAGAGAGGTGATTGAGGTTATAAGAACAGGTTGTTGTCCTGTGATCGATTCTCTCTAGGTGAGAGAGTGCGCAGAGGAAGGAGAGAACTCCTGGAAGGAACCCTGTAGATACCACAGAGCTCGGAGACTTCCAGTCTGGTCTGTTGATGAAACCCAAGGCAAGGGAGGTTAGCAGCCGAAGGACTGTTTAGGTGACAATGAAGGTGTATACTCCCGGGGTGGAACAAGCATGTGGGGAAAGAAATTCTATGGGCAGTGAGTATGAGTGGTTCCTGGGAGAGAGTTCCTTCCTTGTGACTATGTGTTTTCCCTATAACCTTAGCCTAGCCTAGGATTCCTTGCCTTGGGATGGAGCTTAGTCCCAGCTCGGGGGTGACCCACTGTTGACCTGATGAGTAGTGTGGTCTAAGGCTGGGAGGTTCGTGGAAGGCCTGCACCTGGTTGGTGGAATTATTATTGTTTCTAAGATAAGTACCAGATGATGTTTTAATTTATGTTTCTGCATGTCTGTGTATTTATAATTATCATGTATTCTGTTGTGCATATGAATTAATGCTAATTCCATCTTTAAAATTATGATAGCGGTAATTTTTAAGACTTACTCCGAGCTCTAAATGTGTTTCATTGCTTAAATGCATGTTGTTTTATAACCTGAGAGTGAGTGTTATATTTACGCGAACTATGGTAACAAGAAGGTTACTACAATTTGGTATCAGAGCCAAGGTTTTGACGCTGAGCCTAAATGGGCCAGTCAAGTGGTCTTTGGACTGAGAGTGTGAGGCAAAATTGTGTTTGGAGGATCGATTCTGGACCCTGGAATGCTCCAGATGTGTCAAGGAGTTACTTGACGTGCTTACAATCTCAGGAGGTATAGCGGTGTTGTGAAACTGCAGTTGGTGTGGTATATGGCCACAGGGAGAGAGGACTCTACACCAGAAGTGTTGGAACCTTAGGATCTATTCAGAAGGGAAGGTGAACCCTTATGACCGTCAGATCTAGAGAATGTGCACAGGGTTTAAAGACCCTTTGGAGTTGCACAGGAACATGGAAATTGTGATATGTGAAATTCTGAAATTCATTAGGATCATCCATCAGGGGAACCACGTGGCTGTCGGACGATGTTTTAGCACCCAGGAAACCTAAAAGGAAGACCGTTATGTTTTCAAGTCGCAAGTTAGTGAAACACGGATTCCCGAAATGATCTACACCGTAGATCATAAGAGAGGACTTGACCATCGAATCAAGTGGAAGAGTAAACCGTAATTCAGGATTTTGGCAAATGGAAGTTTGAGATGTGGGATGCATGAACTCCCGATGCCCGAAACCCCAAAACGCTGAAAAGAGCTGCATCATAGATCTGAGGAAGGATTATAAATGTTGGATTTTTCTTGGAATGGACATGGGCACATGAATGTGTACCACATGCCAATGAGTCTAGAAGACAGGAAAGAGTGGTGGGACCTGATGATGTCATCGAAGGTGACATGGACCCTCCTAAACGTACCACGTGCCACTGTGGTGAAGGGAGATAGCTATGTTGTGGGTCCGGAGAATAAAGTAATTTGTGATTTCGAAATTCGTAAAGGAGGAGAATGAAGGCTCAACACTCCAACTCGCAAAGTCACGAGTTGTGAGAGGTGCTAGCACTTATCCCTAGCCTACGGTTATATGTAGTAGGCACTAGAGAGGAGGGATCCATACTCGTATCGCATCTCAGGTATTGACGTTAGGAGGAAGAAGAGTTGAGGGTATTCAACTCACGAACTTGCGATATCGTGAGTTGCGAAAGGTGACTTTGGTTATGAAGGTTTAACTGTTGGATATTCGTGGACCGAGATTCCGAAGTTCCGAAGTCCCGAAATTTGCAGAGCCAAACAGATCTCATAAAACTTTGTGAAGTCAAAATGTTTTTTTTGTTCACATTGGCTTATGAATGTTGTAAGTTTTTCTTAAAGGTTTAAGGGCCTAAAAAACTTTGGATTGATTTCACATTGTGTGTGCAGAGTTCAATGAGTGTCAGGACAACCAAGAATAGATGTTGATTAATTAAATGGAAGAGGTGCGGAGTGCCTCCATTTCATAGGATGAAAGGGAAGGAAAGGATTTCAACCTGAGAGTCGAAGGAACAAACTCTAATGAACACGGAAAAGATATAGATAAAGAAGGATGTATGATGAAACTCATTGAAAAATTGTAGAAATATGCTCAGGCTCGCCAAGCTGATAGCCGAAAGCTCATGAAAATCAAGGATCGACAGGGTGAATCCAACTTAAAAATGTTGAAGAGCTTGGAAAGAATAGAAAAAAAATTGGAGAAAGAGAGTGACACAAGTAGATCAAGAAGTGTCAGAACCCCTGAGAGGAGAAGAAGATCGAGGAGTGGTAGCAGACATTACCGTCTCTCCCCGAAGCATTCTGGCAGGGAAACACATAGTAGTTCAAGCTCGTCCCCTACCAAAAAACATCAAAAATATGGAAAGAATGAATTGAAAGGGGAGATGAACAATATCAAGCCTCCAACATTCGATGGAGAACACAAGAAGGAGGAATATGCTGAAACATGGTTTCTAGGCATGAGGAAATATTTCCAACTGCAGAAGTATTCCTCTCTTGCAAAAGGAAAAATTGCGATGTATCAATTGAAGGGAAAAGCATCCATGTGGTGGGATCAGTTTGTGCAGGTGCAACACATTAGTGAGAAAGATATCACTTGGAAGGATTTTAAGAGGTATTTCGAGAAGAAATACCTGACCAAAAGGTACTATGACAGAAAGATGAAGGAGTTCTTCGAACTCAAGTTGGGAAGCATGACCATCGATGAATACAAATGAAGGTTTTTGGAACTACTGAAGTATGTTCCGTTCATCAAAGATGAGGCTGTCAAGATTCAGAGATATCTAAGTGGACAACCACCTTCTATTGGCTACAAGATTTAGTATGATGATCCTAAGACTATGGAAGAAACAATAAGAAGGGGAAAATGCTTATATGAACAACAAAGAGAAAGGCCTACTTTTCAGAAGGCTTGGGATGATCAGAAGAAGTTTAGGAAAGAGAAGAGGTAGAGGGGAAACAAGCCTCCCTTTTTTAGAAATAGTTCTCAGGGGAAGCCATCCTTTAGAAATCCCAGGAAGGCTGAAGTGGGTGAGAAAATGCCAAGACTTCCACCTATGGAGTGTTGGGGTTGTAAAGGAAACCATAGGTACAAAGACTGCCCCCACAGAAAAGATAAAGAGAAAACCGTCCACAATGTTCAGAAAGTTGAAACAGTGGAGGATATGGGCAACAGGATGCCAAGGATCTATGCAGCCCTGGACAACAAGCAAGCAAAATTTCAATCGCACATGATTGAAGTGGAAGGTATGATTAACAACTGACCACTAATTATTTTAATTGATTCAGGGGCTATCCATAGTTATGTAGATCCTAGGGTGGTGGAAAGTTTTCATTTATCAAGAAGCAAAGATGAAAATTCTTGGTTAGTGTAGTTGGATACAGGGACCAAGAGGAAGGTCACATAATTGGTTAAGTCATGTTCAGTGGACATGAAAGGATTGAGCACTAAGGATGAATTGAATATTCTACCTTTAGGCTCTTATGACTGCTTAATTGGGATGGACTGGTTGGACCAGCACCATGCCCTCTTGGACTATCGTAACAAGAGGTTTACATGCCTAGACAAAGAGGGAAATCAGAAAACAGTCCAAGGAATTCCCAGAGCTGTGGCTGTCAAACAAATCTCATCCATGCAGCTGAAGAAGTGCTACAGGAAGGGATGCCAATTATTTGCATCTCATGTAGAAGAAGCATCCAAAGATGCAGTGTCAAATATTGGAGACCATGAGGTACTCACAGAGTTCAAAGATGTATTTCAAGAGGTACCTGGACTACCTCCGAAGAGGGACATCGATTTTTCTATAAATTTGATGCCTAGAGTAACTCCAGTTTTGAAGGATCCTTATAGAATGAGTACGCCAGAATTGAAAGAGTTGCAATTGCATCTTGAAGAGATTTTGAAGAAGGGGTACATTCACCCAAGTGTGTCACCTTGGGGTGCCCTGGTCCTATTCGTGAAGAAGAAATATGGGATGTTGAGGATGTGCATTGATTTCCAGCATTTGAATAAGGTAACTCTCAAGAACAAGTATCCTCTACCAAGGATTGATGATCTTTTTGATCAGTTGAAGGGTGCGAGAATAATTTTGAAGATAGATCTCAGATCGGGATATCACCAGGTAAGAATAAAGGATGAGAACATTAGAAAGACCACCTTTAGAACAAGGTATGGTCATTATGAATTCATAGTGGTGCCGTTTGGACTGACAAACACACCTGTTGTTTTCATGTGCTTAATGAATGGTGTATTCAGGGACTATTTAGACAAGTTTGTCATAGTCTTCTTGGATGACATTTTGGTGTATTCCAAGTCAGAGGAAGAGCATGAAAAACACTTGAGAATGGTTTTTCAAGTGTTGAGACAACACCATTTGTATGGCAAGTTGAGAAAATGCTCATTTTATCAAAGGCAGATCCATTACTTAGGACATGTTATTTCATAAGAAGGGATCGTTGTGGATCCTGAAAAGGTTGAGGCCATCTGAGAATGGTCAGTGCCAAGGAATGTGGTGGAAGTTAGATCTTTTATGGGTTTGGCAGGCTATTACAGTAGGGTTCTCAAAGTTATCTCACCCTATTACTTCCTTGCAAAGGAAGGAGAATAAGTTTCAATGGACTGAAGAGTGTGAGAAAAATTTTCAGCGACTGAAGCAGTTGTTAACCAACGCTCCAATCCTGAGGATTGCAGATCCAAATATGGATTTTGTGGTGTGCACAGATGTGTGTAAGGAGTGGTTGGGAGGATTTCTCAGCCAAGAGAGATTTGTAATCTGTTATGAGTCTAGGAAGCTGAAAGAGCATGACGGGAATTACGCCACTCATGATTTGGAGTTGGAAGCAATCATCCACGCTTTGAGGAAATGGAGACATTACCTCATGGGAAGGAGATTTGAATTGAAAACAAACCAAAATGGTCTGAAGTATTTATTTGATCAACTGATTTTAAATGCCAGGCAAACTAGATGGCTGGATTTTCTGTGCAAATATGACTTTGATATCAAGCATATCAAGGGTAAGGAAAATAAGGTGGTTGATGCACTCAATAGAAAAGTGCATAACTTACATGCTACAACCATTAGCATGTACAGGACTGATTTCAGGGATAGAGTTCTGGAAGCTACAAATGTTGATTTTCAGTTCAAAGACTTGGTAGCAAAGCTACAACAGCGTGAGAGACCACAGACCAAGGAAATTTACACCTTAAAAGCCGATGGCTTAATTTTGTATAAAAACAGAGTGTACATACCCAATGTCCAAGAATTGAAGCTGGAAATTCTAAAAGAAATGCATAATGTGACGTATGTTGGACATCCTGGTTATCAGAAGACTGTAGCAGTAGTCAAAAGCCATTATTTTTGGTCGGGTATGAAGAAAGAAATCACTGAAAAAATCGCCAGATGTATGGAGTGCCAAAAAGTTAAGGCTAATCATAGACACCCAGTAGGGTTGTTGCAGCCTTTACCCATTATTGAGTGGAAATAGGAAGTGGTGACAATGGATTTTATTACGGGATTACCCAGAACAAGCAAGAAGCATGATTCAATCATGGTGGTGGTGGACAAGCTTAGAAAAGCTACCCATTTTATTCCACTGAAAACCACTCACAAGGAAACGGATGTTTTTTATGTCTTCTTAAAAGAATTGGCAAGCTTTCATGAAATTCCTAAGACGATTATGTCTGATAGGGACCCGAAATTCACCTCGAATTTCTGGAAAGGATTGTTCAAAGGATTCAGAATGAATCTGAACTTTAGTACAACATATCATCTTAAGTCTGATGGACAGACAAAGAGGGTGAACAGAGTAATAGAAGACATGATGAGAATGTATCTAATGGGTAAACCATCAAGATGGGAAGACTACATCTATTTGGTAGAATTTGCCTATAATAATGGGTATCACGCATCGTTGAAGATGAGCAAATTTGAAGCACTTTATGGAAGAAAGTGCAACACTCCAGTGAGTTGGGATAATCCAGCTGATAGAGAAGTAGTTGGGCCTGAGCTTCTCAACGATATGGAAGACCAAATGATAAGAATTAAACAAAATTTGAAAGCTTCCCATGACAGGAAGAAGAGTTACGATGATAAGAACAAAACCCACAGAGAATACAAAGTGGGTGATCATGTTTTCCTAAAAGTAAAAAATAATAGGAGTTCCCTAAAGCTGGGAAGTTGCGCCAAGTTGGCAGCAAGATTTTGTGGTCCATTTGAGATCTTGGAAAGGATTGGGCCAGTTGCATACATGCTTTCATTACCTGCATCTATGACTGTACATAATGTGTTTCATGTTTCATTGCTTAAGAGATATTGTTAAGGTCCTAACCCGCACATAGGTAGATCAATGTATTCAGATGTAATAAAGTTCAATATTAATAAGGCCTTTCAATAAAATAGAATAAGGCAGATGTAAGAAGACCTAATAGAAGCTTCCGCTGATCTTCCTCTAGATGCTTCTCTTAATAGACATATTTAGTATAAATAAGGGGCGAGGGTATGTGAACCCTAGCTTGGAGATTATTGTAACAGAGCGATGCTCGACTGGAGGTTGCCCCCTCGAAGAGGCCTGTGAACATTTCTTTCTGAATCAAAGTGTTTTTCTATTGCTATTTCGTATATCATTTATTTGTATTGTGAAGATTATGTTGGATATTTTACTATTATTCTGCCATTTCTAGCATTTTATTTCTGTTCTGCATATTTTATATATCTGGTATCTTGCAAGTGGTATCAGAGCACTTTCCTTGGTAGAAATTGTGGGTATTTTTTTTTAGGGTAGAGACGTATTCCGACATCTTTAAGCCACAAGGATCTATCGTTACGCGCATAAACCCGCGGTTGAGGGATTCATACATGTAGGAAATACAAGTGGTTCTTAAGCACACATCTGTTGGCCACCCTTTTAACCCCTGTTGGTACCCCTTCGAGTGGTAGCGCATCAGAAAACACCTGTGTATGGATCAGCCTAGATTTCCTGAAGCCCTCTTTAGATAAACCTATTGGCTGCCAGACTGCTATAGTGTCACCAAGAACAACACTCGGGAAGATACTCTCTAGCACCTGGGTAGTTGGGTAGTACGGCTAAGGGTACGGTCTATCCTCCTTAGTTAGTGCCCTGAGATATTGGGCTAAGTACTACTATTGGACCTTGCACGTATATCAGAGAGCTATAGCACAGGGCAAACCCTTGTCTGTAGAACCCTTGAATACCTAACCTTTGGGGAACATAAACAACAACATAAACAAATTAAATCGGTGAGATCTATTGACGCACATATGTGTTCGGGTTGCTAAGTAAATACTCTCTGGTTAAGAATTTGGGGATTTCAACACTGCAACATTCTTCAGACCAAAGCATAACCCCACAGCTGTAAAAAAAAAAGTCTGGAAATTTTTTCACCATTATTTGAGACCTATTCCATTAGATTCATCTCTTCTCCCTTATCACTTTCATCCATATCATTTTTCTGCAAAAAATTATGACCCCGCCCGCTCCCTTTTCAGTTCACCCATCATCATGGACCATACCCATAACCAATAACTAGAGTCTCGCTTCAACACCCTGCAATCTGGTTTACTTGAGACCCAACAAGAAGTGCAACAACTCAGTGCTACTATTGCCTCCCGTGATGCCTCCATGAATGCATCTGTAAATGTAGTCGTGTAGTCCGCAATGGCGGAAGTCAAACACGAACTAAACACCCATCTTGAATCTGTCTTTGCATCACTCTGCACCAAACTCAAGCTCTCTACCGATGACTCTTTTCCTGATGCACATAAAAAGATTGAAGGTGAAACTTCTTCCCATTCCTTTCAACCCCATCACTTTCAAAGGGACATACGCCTTCTGTTGGTGGATGTAACCAAATTTGATGGCTCGGACCCCAGAGGTTGGGTCACACAAATGGAACATTATTTCTCTCTCTACAACATTACATATGACTTGGCCAAACACCGGTATGGTTTTCTCCATCTAGATCAAGAACGCTGGCAATGGTGGCAATGGAGAAAAACTTCCCGTCAAGGGTATATTGCTTGGACCCAATTTGTTGTTGAGATTTATGAACGCTTTGACACTGACACCAACCATTTGGGCTGTTTGACAAAATTGAAGCAATCAGACACAGTCGAAGACTTCATAGCTGCATTTGAGCATCTGGATTTTCGAACAGAGGGCATGACTGATGCTTTCTTTCGAGAGTGTTTTATCCGTGGCCTCAAGGAGGATATTCAGGCCCATGTCCTCATGGCTCGACCTAGGACTTGGGAGGAGGCTACTAAAAAATCTAAATAATCACAAAAAATTGTTTCCTCTCAAAACCGTAAGCCTTCCTTTATCCCGTTCCCTAAACCAGTAAACCCCACTACTCCCTCTGCCCCATTAAAAATCCAAAAATTGACCAGGGCTGAAATGGTTGAACGCCAACTCAAAGGCCTCTGTTATAATTGTAATGACAAATATTTCCCAGGCCAAAAATGTAAGGAACAAAATCTCTTTATGGCCATATCTGAGGATATTCAGGAAGAAGATGTTGACACCCCCCCTGTGCCTGAGTCACCAGAAATTTCTGACATTAACCCTCCCTCCGAACCTCCAGAAGTGGAACCCATCATTTCCCTCAATGATATCACCAGCTTCTCTGCCCCCCAAACCCTCAATTTAATCGGTTACATCAAGCACCGAAAGGTCATCATCTTGGTTGATAGTGGCAGCACCCACAATTTTATTCATCGCCGCATTGTCCAAGAAACCCATTGCTACATCCATGTTGTCAACAATTTCCAAATCATGATTGCCAATGGTGGTTCTATGAAATTTGGAGGGCGCTGTGAAAATGTGCGTCTCCAAATAGGTGACTACCACCTCAAATCCCATATGTTTGCTATTGACATGGGTGGTTGCGACATTGTTTTGGGTGCCGAATGGCTAAGAACCTTGGGTCCCATTCTCATGGATTTTCAGAACTTAACCATGCAATTCGACCAAGGAGGCCACAAATATAAATTTCAAGGCCTCATTGCGGGTTCACCTGAAGTCATCAGTTCTCATCGCATGGAAAAATTGCTCAAAAAAGGTCATTCTGGTGTCATTGCCCAACTCCACACCATACAAGCCACAGAGACCCCACCAGTGCCCCAAGACCTCCAAGCCCTCCTTTATAAACATCAAACAGTCTTTTCCACTCCCCAAGGACTCCCTCCTTCCCGCAGTGTCCATGATCATTCCATTCCCCTTGTCCCAGGAAGCCTTCCCCCCAATATACGTC
>ML776630.1:1397114-1437925 GCA_009831015.1 Picea engelmannii | reverse complement strand
ATAGGTAGATCAATGTATTTGGATGTAATAAAGGTCAATATTAATAAGGCCTTTCAATAAAATAGAATAAGGAGGATGTAAGAAGACCTAATAGAAGCTTCTGCTTCTAGAAGGATCTTCCTCTAGATGCTTCTCTTAATAGAAATATTTGGTATAAATAAGGGGCGAGGGTATGTGAACCCTATCTTGGAGATTATTGTAACAGAGTGCTACTCGACTGGAGTTTACCCCCTCGAAGAGGCCTGTGAACATTTCTTTCTGAATCAAAGTGTTTGTCTATTGCTATTTCGTATATCATTTCTGTGTATTGTGAAGATTATGTTGGATATTTTATTGTTATTATGCCATTTCTAGCATTTTATTTCTGTTCTGCATATTTTATATATCTGGTATCTTGCAAATATATACCTGATGTTAATCATGTTATCGATTGGAATGTGATTTAGGTGGAACCAGAAGGTGTCCTGCAAGTGCATCCTATGCGCATATTGGACAGGAAAAGCAAACAGCTCCAGAATCGAGCCATAGATCTTGTAAAGGTCCAGTGGACCTGGTATATTCCTAAGGAAATGACATGGGAGCATGAAGATGTTATGTGGGCAAAGTACCCACATCTTTTTGAAAATTTTGAAAAGCTTGCAGAGATAGTGTAAGGTTGCACTTAGGACAGTGCAGAAATAAGGGGAGGGGAATTGTAGTGTCCCCAAGGCCGAGCCCTTTGTAAATTCGGTTTATGAAATCAATTGTAAATATGTGTTATAGGCTGGTGAGCCAAGTTTGTATAAGCCGGTGGGCTTATGTGATTGTTAGGCCAGAGAGCCTAAGGGTTGTAGGCCAAGGGCTTGATTTAGTACCTGTATGTATGCAACACATTAATAAAATATAAACACCATTGTGTGTAGGCCAACACGATGAATGAGTGACGGGGACTAAGCATCCATAGAGAGGGCAAGGGATTAGGGGCTGGAAGGTGGGAAAAGGGGCTAAGTGTTAAGCCTTGGGAATAATAATTTAATATTATTCCAAAAGACATGTGAATAATATGTCTTATCCTAAGTTCTTTTGGAAGGACAAGCAACTTCCAAAGGGAAGGAACGCATGCTGAAGGAACTCACGTAGTTGCATGGGTGACAAATGTCAACCCTGGCCCATGCAAATAAAGGGCTGAGATGAGCCATGATGGGGGTTCTCCTCCATTCGATCCGATCTTCAGAACCGTACATCCCATTCAACCTCTGTAAGATACTTCGTGCAATTCTAAAACCGGGAAAAATAGTTTATGTTGATTTTGAGGATAGCCTGTGTCGATCTTTGGAAAGTTGATGCATCCTCCATCTGATCAGATCGAGCCTATGTATGGAGTCTTTTCCAAAGCCATATCCGTGAGACCATCTGCCATTTTTGAACCTGTTGGAAAGCTTGTGTCTGTTTTCCCCATTGGTTGTTTTGGCCACGTAGTTATGGACTACGTGGGGCTTGTTGGCTAGTTGTACAACACTCTCTCCATATGAGAGAGGTGATTGAGGTTGGAAGAACAATTTTTTTTCCTGTGAGTGATTCTCTCCAGGTGAGAGAGTTCTCAGAGGAAGGAGAGAACTCCTGGAAGGAACCTTGTAGCTGCCACAGAGCTTAGAGACTTCTAGTCCAGTATGTTGTTGAAACCCAAGGCAAGGGAGGTTAGTAACTGAAGGACTATATAGGTGACAGTGAAGGTGTATACTCCTGGGGTGGAACAGGCATGTGGGGAAAGAGAGTCTGTGGGCAGTGAGTATGAGTGGTTCTTGGGAGAGAATTCCTTCCTTGTGACTGTGTGTTTTCCCTGTAACCTTAGCCTAGCCTATGATTCCTTTCCTTGGGATGGAGCTTAGTCCCAGCTCGGGGGTGACCCACTGTTGACCTAATGAGCAGTGTGGTCTAAGGCTGGGAGGTTCGTGGAAGGCCTGCACCTTGTTGGTGGAACTACTATTGTTTCCAAGATAAGTATCAGATGATGTTTTAATTTATGTTTCTGCATGTCTGTGTATTTATAATTATCATGTATTCTATTGTGCATATGAATTAATGCTAATGCCATCTTTAAAATTATGATAGCAGTAATTTTTAAGACTTACTTTGAGCTCTAAATGTGTTTCATTGCTTAAATGCATGTTGTTTTATAACCTGAGAGTGAGTGTTATATTTCCACGAAGTATGGTAACAGAAAGGTTGCTACACATTTGGATTCCCAATATTAGACATCACCAAAGATGTTGCTATGAAGAATATTCCACTGTCATCACTACCTCACTTCCATGGTATTTCAATATAAGATCCCGATTCATTTTTGTTTGAATTTGATATACTATGTAGGAGTTATAATTACACTGATAATGCACAAAAACTAAAACTCTTTCCAGCCACACTTAAAGACTTAGCATTAATGTGGTTTATGAGCCTGGGAGAACACATTATATTATCTTGGGATGGCATGAAGGATAATTTCCTCCATAAATATCAATATTACTGCAGACCTAGGGATGTTAGGAATTCCATATTTCAATTGCAACAGTCTTAGGAGGAAATTTTTGAAGATTACCTAGAAAGATTCCTATATAACTACCAAAAGAAAAAACTATTTTCCTTAGACATAACCACAGTTAGGACCATATTCCTAAAAGGTGTAAGGGATGATTGTATTGAGGTACTAAACCTCATGAGTTATGGATATGTGTATTAGAAGTCGTTTGCAGACATTGCAGAGTATTGTAAAAGGTACTCTCGCAACCAAGCCAAAACAAGAAAAAGTGTAAGGGATCATATAAAAATAATTACTAAACCCACACCATGAGGTGTTACTAGGATAGAATTGGGGAATCTACTAGAAAAATTCAAAACAAACATCCTCAATAGCATCAACTCCCAACTTGATACCATTAAAATCAAAATAAAACAAGAAGAATAAAATGCTACTTTGGCAATTTTTTGTCCTTGGTGTAGGAAAAGGTATACTAAAAAGGAATGTCCTATTAATGTCTATGAATAATATCACCCTACCAATGAGTTCCCTTCTTTACCTAGACTAAAATCCATTTTCAAGGGAGGGGGAGAACCTCAAGAAACATCATATCCCCCCAAGAGGGCATGGAGACAGCAAAACCCTAATATGTTTGTAGATCCTACCACACAATATTCACAAAAACAATGGGTACCTCCAATGTCTTACCGTCAATGGTCACCTCAGCAACCAAAAATATATCTTTGGCAACAAGGATGGAGGGGGCCTGCATATGGTAATGTTACCTTTCAACCAACAACCTTTACCACCTACCCACAATACCCTTCCAATATCTCTCAGTTTCTATTGGGATTTAATCCACCTACTCTCCCTCCACCTCCACAATTGCAACAACCACATGCATTTCCTATGAACCCAAATCTGCAGACACAACAACTTACAATATCTATGAACCCAAATATCTAGCAACAAATGCAAGTTGCACCTATTCCAAACCCTCCTCGGCCTACCCCTATTCCTTCACAACCCATTCCTAATCCAAACAATAGACCTACACAACCTGTACAAAATCTTGAAGTAAAAACCTTCCCCACTTATGTGATAACTCCTTCTTCATTGAATGGAATTCAATTAAGATCAGGGAGGGTTTTGAATAAACCAAATCCTACTGTGATTATTCAAGAAGAAGAACAAGTAGATAACTAAGAAGTTCAAGAAGAAGAACAAGTAGATAACCGAGCAGTTGGAGAAGAAGAAGAAATGGATAACCAATCAGATGAAGAAAGAGACACCCTGTACAACAAGAAATTCCCCCTCACATTTCTCACCCATCAAAAATACCTCAGAAAACTAATCCTCCCCCTTATCCAAAAAGGTTACTTGTGAAGAAATTTGAGGTACCTCTAGGGAATAATCTAGAGACTAAACTTAGAAACATATGTGTAAAGATTCCCCTACTTCAAGCCATCAAGTACATCCCTATTTATGCTAAGATTTTAAGGGATCTTTGCATTAAAAATCCAGAGAAGAAGAGGAAGGAGCCTCCTGTTATACAGGTGGTTGGACAATTATCAGAATTTTTATCAGAAATGCCATCTAAATATAATGATCCAGGAAATCCAGTGGTGACCATAGATATTAATTGTGTTTCTTTTCCAAACACACTTATTGATCTAAGAGAAGAAATAAATGTTATGTCTATTGACACCATGAAAACACTGCAAATAAATCACATAAGACCAACGCAGACTTTACTGGAATTAGTAGACAAGTCAGTTATTAGTCCAACAGGAAGTCTAGATGATGTAACAATCACTTTGGCCTCTTGGGAGTACCCTGTGGATTTCTTGGTGATTCATCCGAAAACCTCCAAACCAGGAGATCTAGTAGTGCTTGGTTGACCTTGGTTGGCCATTGTTGATGTGTTTATTAGTTGTCGGTCTAGAGAGATGGCAATATCCAATGGTACCCAAAGACAAAACCTTATTCTCTTTCCTCCTTCCAAACCATCCACTGAAGTTACTTTGTGGTTGGAGAATCCCTATGGGGAGGAGGACTGTACTCATCCCTTGTTAACGCTCGAACAAGTAAAAGGAGTTCAAGAGAAAACTGAAGAACATATTTTAAGCTTGTTTTTGGCTGATACTGAATGCATTGAATACCCTCAATCTTTTCCATAATATACACATATCTTCATCTTTTAATTTCAAGAAATATGTAACCCCTCCACCTCTACAATGTCCACCATTTCAAAAGTATATGAAGGGAAATGATCAACTATCCAGGCTATTGAAATGAGTCCTGGAAAATCCTTGTATATCAATGCTAGATTAGAAAAAGATCATCAACGAAAAATGATTCAAATGATTCAAGGACAATCTGGTGCTTTTTCATGGGATTACTCAGACATGAAATGGATTCACCCAGACACTTGTATATATCATATTTACACCAATGCCAAAATCAAACTTGTTAGGCAACCCCAAAGAAGAATGAACCCAGACTTAAAAGACATAGTGAAAGAAGAACTCCAAAAACTCCTGCATGCCAATTTTATTTACCCTATATCAGATAACAAGTGGGTGTCCCCATTATTTATTGTCCCTAAGAAAAAATGGTGAATGGAGGATTTGTGTGGAATTTCGAGAATTGAACAAGGATACCTACAGGGATTACTTTCCTTTTCCTTTCATAGACTAGGTATTGGACACTTTCTCTGGGAAGAGGAATTTTTATTTCTTGGATGGGTTTAGTGGTTACAATCAGATCCAAATTTCACCAGAAGATCGGGACAAAACCACATTTACTTGCCCATTGGGTACCTATTCTTATAGGGTTCTTCCTTTTGGCTTGTGTAATTCCCCTGCCACCTTTCAAAGGGTCGTCTTGGCCATTTTCTCTAATTTGACCCATGACCATGTAGAATTCTACATGGATGAATTCACAGTATATGGGGATGATTTCCAACAAGCATTGGACAATTTGGAGAAATTATTGATCAAGTGTAAATAAACCAACCTTTCCCTTAGTCATGAAAAATATAGAATGATGCTCACTGAAGGAATTGTTTTAGGTCATCACATCTTTGGTACTACAATAAGGGTATACCCTGCCAAGATTGACATCATTTCTCAAATAAAAATCCCTAGCTCACAGAAAGAAGTCATAATATTTTTAGGGCATGTTGGTTACTATAGGAGACTCATTCATAATTTTACAAAACTAGCTACCCCATTGTTCAAATTGTTAGCAAAAGAGGTTGAATTTTGTTGGTGATCAATGCCATATTTCTTTTGAAATTTTAAAAACAAAGATTTCAAGTGCCCCTGTCTTAAGAGGACCCAATTGGTCCCTTCATTTTCATATCTGCACATATGCCTTGGATACAACTATGGGGGATGTTTTAGGACAAAGGGAAGGCCATATTTCATATGCTATATACTTTGTTAGCAAAAAGCTTTCACCTACTGAAGTAAATTACACTGTCACTAAAAAAGAATTCTTGTCATTTGTACATGCCGTTAATAAGTTCAGACACTACATAAAAAGGTATGAATTTTTTGTACATACATACCACTCAACAATCATATTTTTAATGACAAACCTGTTACAAATGCTAGAGTGACTAAATGGTTGTTATTACTACAAGAATTCAATATCACCATAATTGATAGACCGGGAAGAGATAATTTAGTTTCTTATTTCTTGTCTAGACTCATTCATATAGGTGATAATGCACCAGTAGATGACAATTTTCCAGATGAGAATCTATTTTCTATTTCTACTTACATTCCTTGGTATGCAGACGTAGCCAACTATCTTGTAACAGGAAAGCTACCTCATAATTTGTCCTCCCGAGAAAAACAAAGAATTATCCAGCTGAGTGTCAATTACATGTGGCATGATGATTGATTATACCGAACTGGGCCTGATTTTGTGATTAGGAGGTGTGTCCGAGAGGATGAGATGCATGACATCTTCAAATCCTGTCGTGATGGTCCATGTGCAGGTCATTTTGCTGAGAAAGGAACAACATACAAGATATTACAGTTTGACTACTATTGGCCAACTATTTTCAAGGATGAAAACAAGTATGTGGCCAGTTGTGATGATTTTCATAGGATGGAAAAACCTATTGTAGTTGATGATATGCCTCTCCAAGATCAGGTAGTAATTGACCAAATGGGTGGAAGCTAAAGCTTTATATTCTTCTAATGAACAATCTGTTGTATATTTTATTTTTGAAGAAATATTTACTCACTTTGGTGTGCCTCGAGAAATAGTAACTGACCAAGGAACCCAATTCACCTCTAATTGGTTCAAAGCTATTACAGAACATTATAAAATTAAACATAGAAAATCTTCACCTTATCACCCTCAAGAAAATGGTTAGGTGGAATCAGCTAACAAGGTGATATAAGCTATTCTTACCAAGAATGTTTAGCTACATCATAAAGACTAGGTTGATAGGTTCTGTAAGGCCTTATGGGCCTATAGAATAGCTTGGATAAACACAACAGGCCATACAACTTATGCGTTCATATATGGGAAGAAAGTGTTGCTTCCCATAGAATTTCAAGTGAAAACCTTCAGGACTTCCATGCATTTAGGGATGGATTTGGATGAAGCTAAAAAACAGAGGCTATTTCAACTGAATGAGCTTGATGAGATTAGACAAGATGCTCTTCAAAGGACTACCCTTATACAAGAACAAAGGACTAAATGGAGTGATAATTACATCAAGAAGAAGTATTTTCAGTCAGGTGATTGGGCCCTACTGCATGATAGTAGGTTCAATAATTTTAAAGGTAAATTATCCACTAGAGGGTTGGGACCCTATGAAGTTGATACATTTTACAAAAATGGTTCAGTTAAGATAAATATTATTGATGAGAATCATACCTCCTTTGTCGTGAATGGACATCAATTGAAGGTTTATCATAAGCCTCTATCCAATGAGGATTTTATCATACATGTTCTTCAAAATTATGAAATTCAATTGGTAAGCAAGGGGACTTCTCCTCCTGCCGATCCACCATAGTAAGTTTGTTGTGTGAATTAATTTGGATTTGTACATATCTGTAAATAGGTGTTTCATTAGATATAAATTTTGATGTTACTAAAAAAAACAAAAAGTTGATAGTGTTCTCATGTAGATAATTTATGGAAAAGGAGCTAAATGGAGTTTTCTTTAAGTTTTTCAGACTCAAAAAAATTGAAAGAACATGTGAGAAGGAACTTGCCCGTGCTCGAGAAAAAATCACGGGACAGTAGATGGAGTTTTCTTTAATTTTTTCAAACTCCTAAAAATTGAAAACACCGGCGAGCAGGAACTGGCCCAGGATTGAGAAAACTCCATGGGACAGTAGATGGATTTTTCTTTAAGTTTTTCAGTCTCCTAAAAATTGAAAACACCAACAAGAATTAACTAATCTGGCCTTGAGAAAAATCCACAGAATAGTAGTAGTTAGGGTTATTTTTGTAATAAAATGGAAGTTGCAACAAGAGCAATGATCAACTTGGTTCCAAAAAGAGGAGGATTTGAATCTCAACATGAGGTTGTCCAGCTACAAAGTATGTCCTTGTTACATATCTTGGAGCCCAATCATTGAATTATTTTGCCTCATTTTCTGACACTTCCATTGCAATTTCAGAGTTTATGTACTATATGTTGTTTTTGTTTTACCTACATGGTCCTTCAGTTGAATAAAATTAGATGTTCTCTTCCACTACAGAAAAAAATTCCAACAATTTCTACAAAATGGATCCTAGAAAGTTCCAGTCTACAGAATACACCACCAAGTACCTTATCCAATTCTCATTGAGTACCAAAATAAAATTTTGTGGTGATATGGTACTATATAACATCTTTATGCTCATCTGATACTGAGGAAGAAGGCATATGATGTTCCGGTACTGCAACAATGTTCACCTTTGTGATCATATGGTACTATGGGAGAAGGCCTATGTTGTTCTGGTACTGCAACAAATTCACCCCTGTGTTCACTTGGTACTGGAAACATATCTATGTTGTTCTAATACTGCAAAAAATTCACCCCTATGTTCATCCGGTACTTGACAAATATCTATGTTGTTCTTGTACTGCAACAAATTCACCCATGTGTTCATCCGGTACTAAGGGAGAAGTTATGTGTTAGTTTGGTACTACAACAGTTCTTGCAGTGGTTCAGTATTAAGTGGTGATCCGGTATTGGTGATGAAGTTTTGGTAATTCTTATCCTATAGTCAAAAGTTTTTTTCCTTCTCGATACAAATGCTTTAGGTAATAAGAGGTATAAGATCACTATTTTATCTTGTTTTATTGAAGAATTAGACAAATTATGTATTAAATGTGTGGTTACCCTCATGCATCCAACTTTCCTCAATTATTGCACATTCTCTAACATGAACTTTTTCAAGTCCTCACACGCATTTCATCGTATAGAAATCATTCATATAAACTCAAATTTTTTGATGGGATGGTCATAATATGTTGAGAGTACGAGGTAATTATAAATCTAACAGGACCAATTTCATTCTCAAACACTCTGGTCAAAAAATTTCGTTCATATGGTAAAGAAATATCATAATTATGTGATCCAACATCACGTCGTGTGAATGATTTAAGCCACATATTAATGCATGTCAAACCATGATTCCTTTCCTGTCACGATGACATCAGATGATTTCATACTTGTGAACTTTTGTCACACCGACCTTATCTCCTGTAATCATTACCCAACACTATCATGAACATGATCTATCGCCAACCTCCATACGATCCTTTAAGTTATTCACGGATAGAACTTATCTTACCTTTCCATCATTACCATGGATGTGACCATTGAAATCTGAATCCTAACTTATAAATTCTCCTCTGGATGGCTTTGCCATCTAGATGAGAATTATTTACCCATTTTTATGTCATTCCCTCTCCATTTACACTATGCTATGTCCCTTCATACCATTTTCATACTCTATCCCCTTCCGGTACTCCATCACGGGCTACCCTGTTCCATTACTAAACCCTCGTTCTTTGTTCCATTGCCTCATACATTGTAAGAATTGATTTAATCCATCATGGGGGTTGATATAAACGAACCTGTATTCCAATTATACAGGGAGACGCATGAATACCAAGTTGGCAAGAAGAAATTTGAATAGGTTGGCTAGGTTCCATTTTTGGAAAAATTCAAAGGCTATCACGAGGGAGTATCTCTTGCTTTTGTTTAAACCTATGACGAAGAGAGTGTCCAGTTTGGGGAGATGAAATTCACAATTACAGAGGCCACCATAGAGGAAGCTACAAGCTTTCCTTCCTATTGAGAGAAATATTTTAAGGGGGTGATCATCGACATAAATATTTGTCAAAAGTTTCTAAGGCCAGAGCATCAGGATCCCGACTGGACCAAAGGTATTCCTCAGAGATGTATTAAGGAAGAGTATTGGACAGTGCTCATTTTACTGTAGAGGTTTCTCACTTGAGAAGGGAGGTATGTTGTGACCTTCTTATACCATTTACAAAAAAAATCACATTTTGAAGGAGGGCCACAAATTGACTTTCCACATTTCCTATGGATGAGTCTAAACAAAATGGTGAGAGGCGTTAAATCAACATCTAAGAAACCTGAAACTAGTATCCATCACGATGGCCTAATGAAATTATTGGTTGTCCATGCATTGAGAAAACAAGGAATTAGTTGTAAACAATTCCTTCAAAAAAAAAGTTTCTCAATAAGGAGTTTCTAAATATACAGAAGAACATGAAACAAAGGCATGTAGTGAGGGGTCCAGTAGAAAGGCAAAGAAAAGAAAAGGGAAGAAGTTAGGGGGTGAATAAACTATTGTTACACCTAATTCATCCTAGCATGTTGATAGGTTGGACAAGGATAAGTCTATTATGATAGAGGATCCTACTGCATCCAAGAAAAAAAGGACCTCCCAATCTCAGAAACCAAGTCCAGCCTTGATCCCAAAAACTAAAAGGAAACAAAGAAAGAACTTTGGGCAAGGTGAATTCTCATATAGTTCTCTCGAGGCAACCATTGAATTATCACCAGAGCCAGTTATAAAGTTAGAGAGGGCCCATGAAATAAAAATTCAGAGAAGGAAAAAGTTTCAAAAGAAGGATGTGCTAGAAGAACAAATCTTAGAGGAGCCCACTACATCTAGGAAGGAGAGGTCCTTCCAATCTAAGGAACCAAGTCCAGAATCAATCCCTAAAAATCAATTTCCATGAAGTGAGAGGAGAAAAATGAAGAAACCTGGTCTAAATGAAGTTTCATATGGTTTCTTTGAGGTAACTACTAAGTTTCCTCAAGAATCGGTTAGTGAGTTGGAGAAGACCCCTGAGGTAGCTATTGTGTTTCCTCAAGAGCCGATTAGTAAGTCGAAGAAGACTCCTAAAGTGAAAATTGGAAGTAGGGGGGAGATTCAAATGAGGAAGATACAAAAGAAACAAATCCAAGAGGCTATACCTTAGTCCTTTGGAGTGGAAACAAGGAATCTTCAACAAGAACAAACTCCAGAAACTACACCTTAGTCATCTAAGGTGAAAACAGAATCTATATAGGAGAAAAAGGTCCCAATGCCTATATCTTCTACAAAAACAAAGAAGAGAGTTGTTTGAAGAAATTTTCACTCCTGTCAGTAAACATGAGGAAGCCTCACATCATGTATGAAAAACTATGAGAATCATGGCTAAACAGATAATAGTTCCACATGTTCCTTCTTTTCCATAGGATCCTATTGGTATTCTGACTTCTCTAGAGAAGGATTGTCTCCATGGAGCAACAATTAGTGAGACTGAGGGGTTAGTAACAGAAAACTTAAGAGGTTTAAGAAAGGAAAAGGAAGCCCGAGGGGAGATAACTGAACAAGAAACCATATCTGATCCTGTCGGTTCCTTGAGCAAGAAATAGTTGATATTGGAGGTTGGGAAACTTACAAAAGAGAATGAGAAGTTAAAACAAGAGGTTACATAGTATCAAGTTTTGGATAGGCACATTAAGGAAGATAATGCACAATTTAAAGAATATAACCAAAGGTTACAGGATGCGCAAGAAGAAGTCTCTACTAAGCTCAACAGATTTATACGTTTGATCTAGTACACCAGGGTGATTAATAAGGATCTTAGGAGTAAGGCCTCTAGTTTCAATGTTCTACTACTAGATAAATGATGTTCATACAAGATGGAAGACAATTCAGTTTTGCAAAGTTTTGAGTATCAGTTTTGACAGTTTTGCATGACATGCAATGACTTTAGCATGGGGGAAATGTTGAGTCTCCATTTTGAAACCTCTATTACCTTAGATTATCTTCTATCCTGTTCAATTTTACCTCTGACATATGCATATGTTTTCTACTTCTTCCACAAACCTACCTTGTGACCTTATCCATGTGCATAAAGAGGCAACCCATGTTAAAAACATGATTTGTTTGAAGTATTGATTAATTGAGACTAAATGGTTGATTTTTTATGCTCTTAATTACTTATATTATTATTAAGAAACTTCATGACAAGGCATCACATCATCTGGTACTCATATTCAAGATTCATTCGATACTTTCATTGGTTCGGTACTGTAAAAATCAACTGTTCTATTCCGATACACCACCCGATTCGGTACCAACACTACGGTGATCTGGTACCAACACTGCATTGATCTGGTACCACCTCTGCGTTGATCCAGTACCAACTCTGCACCTATTCCAGTACCACCATTATGTTGATCTGGTACCAAGATATGTTACTGTTCTAGTCTGATACTAAACCCATGTTTACAGGATTAATGTTTTGAACAAGTATTGTTGGAACAAGGGAAGACCCAGGGTTCAACTCCAAGAGCGCACCAACAAACCTTAACTATTGGCCTTTTTGGTAATACCTGAGAGGCATATGCAGCCTCACCTGAAGTAGCTATGGAGGGGTTGCAAGACATAGATGTCTACAACCAAAGGTAATACCAAGTGGATCTAATACAAGAGCAATGCAACATTTATATATCACTTACTAGTTCAGATCTACTCCGCAGAACTATCTATCAAATCTAACACAGTAATGCAATAACATTATACCAAATGACAAAGAATAGAGCATCAATCATACACACACACAAGATACACATGGTTCACCCTCTCTCTAGGGCTACATCCACAAAACTATGCTTTATAATATATTAAGATGAAGAATACAGTTCTTGTTTGTGCTCTTAGCTAGTAGATCTTCTTTCTTCTCCTTTCTTTCTCCCCCCCCCCTGTGTACCTAGCTGCAGGGTTAACCTTCGCACCCAACTGAAGATCTTACAATACTAGAAGGCTCTACACTCAACACTTCTCTTTCACACAACAATAATCGCTCATGCCAATAACAAAACTAGAACAAACAATACCAACAAACATTACAACAAAAACAACCCATCCCAGGTCCTTTAGACCTCTATTTATACATTACAATATCTCACCAACAACCTTAGTCCTAGAAATAAGTGTCAAAATCCTATATACCAAAACCCTAAGTGTCTAAAACCCTAGGGCAACTTGACCCGTGTTTTTAGGACTTTGCCAGCCTGTCTTTCCTTCCTTCTCACGTGGTGTTCCAAAGCATCCAATGATATCTTTTTCCACTTGTTGAGTTGTCCACAATACCTCTTCCTTACTGATCTTTCATCCTCTATCTCCTAATCCAACGTCTTGCTTTCTCTTACTTCACTCCATGTTTTCTTCTCTTTTTCTTACTTCAACCCAGTAACAGTCACTGTGTCTTCCGTACAGTTCACATTTTGCCTTTTCTTCCTTGATCTTCACTTGATTCCATAATCCAAGGTCCAACAGACCCACAACACTCACTTATGTCTCGTCTCGAGGAACTTCAGTTCTCAACTCCATATTTTACTTCGACTTCAGACTGTGCAGGGCAGCCTTTGCTTTCATCTCTAGTCCTCCCTTCCTTCCTTGTGCAGACTGTATTTTCTGTGTCTGGTACCCAGTTTCAACTGCACCTGGTACCTAGACCTTTTTCCTCATGCATTTACTGAAATATGCGAGGAAGTTGGTTGTCCTAATACAATTTCAACCGGCTCCCGTTCACCAAACCTTCCTTCCATTCTCCATTCAAAGTCTTCAGCTACGCAACTCCTCCTTCTGTAACATAGGCAACCTCATATGGCCCAAGCCAATGCATTCTGAACTTCCCAGGATGCTTCATGAATTTACTGTCATATACCAGTACCAGATCACCTTGCCTAAATACCTTCTTCTTGATGTGTCTATTGTGGTAGGCCTTCTCTCTTTCCTTCTGAACCTGCTGGTGAAATATTTCAATGAATTGATATTCTTCCATTTCGACCAACTATGCAATCCTCTCTTGAACAACAACAGTTTCATCCATATTTGTAAAGGAAACAATTCTTAAGCTCGGTACCAAATTATCCATTGGGACAATGGCTTCGAGACCATACACCAACTTGAAGGGGGTCTACATGGTCAGTTTCTTGCAAGTGGTTCTATAGGCCCATAATACTGCTGGTATTCTTAAATCCCAATCATCCTTATTCACACTGCAAATCTTCGTTAGTGTTGTTTCCAAGATCTTGTTGAATGATTCAACTATCCCATTCTCTTGTGGGTGGTAAGGTGTTATCTTCTGATGATGGACTGCAAATTCCTCAGTCAAGGCTTCAATTTTTTTATTTATGAAATGTGTACCTTTAGCGGTCATAAGGGTCTTCGAGCATCCAAACCTAGTTATGATGTCATCAAATATGAAACATGCAGCCGTAGTGGCACTACATTCCTTAACTACTCTTGCTTCGACCCATCTGGTCAAGTACTCTGTCGCATTGAGTATGTACCTTGATCCTGTGCACTTCCCTAGTGGGTTAACAGGTCCCACGAAGTCAATGGCCCATTTCTCAAATGCTTGTAGGGTCATCTATGGTGCTAATTAAATTTCATCTCTTCTAGATGGTTTTCCAACTCTTTTCCATACATCACGGGCCTTGTAATAGTCCTTATCATCTCTGTGTAAGGTAGGCCACCAAAGGCCATCTCTAAGAACCTTATGCGTAGTTACTTTCTCTGCATAGTGTCCTCCTATGATGACTTCATGATCTTCGATGAGGATCAATGGTTTCTCCTCAGTATCTCATCAGGTCCCATCTTATATAGATGTCCAACTATAAGTGAAAAGTATGCAGTGTGCACTACTAGCTATTTCTTACGGGTGATTGTGTATTCACTAGGTGCCATTCATGTTGATAGGAACTGGACTATTTCCACAAAGTGGTCATCAATATTTCTAATGGCTAGAAAATGTGCATCCAGTAGTGTATCCTCTAAACTAGTAGGATCTTCTCCATGTTCCAACCTCGACAAGTAGTCAGGACCTTTGTTCATTCTTCCTAGCTTAACCACGATCTCAAAATCATATTACTAAAATAGAAAAATCCATCAAAATATTCTCCCCCCCAACACTGGCTTGTTGATTAGGTATTTCAGTGCAGAGTGATTAGTAAACATTTTAAAGTGTCCTCCCAACAAGTAGTGGTGGAACTTCTGTAGTGCAAACACCATGGCTAACCCTTCTATCTCAGTGGCAGTGTAATTAATATCTATTGTGGATAGTTTCCTGCTAGAAAAAGCTAACGGGAAGCCAATGTCTCATATTCCCAGTTGTTCTAAAACAAATCCTAATGCAATAGAAGATTCATCGACATGCATGTGAAATTCCTTGTTCCAATCTTGGAAAACTAGAATAGGCGCAGTAACCATTTTTTGTTTTAGCATGTCAAAGCTCTGCTGGAATTCTTCGGTCCAGTGAAATTGATAGTCTTTCTTCAAAATATTCTCCATGTGTGTTGTAATCTGGTCATAGCCTTTAATTAATTTCTTGTAATATCCAGTGTGTCCCAGCGCAGTGCGCAGCTGTTTGACTGAAGTAGGAGGGGGTAGATCAACTATGATGGGGATTTTAGATGGATCTACCAAAAATCCCTGCTTGCATACAATATGAACTAACAACACTCCAAATGGTGAAAAGAAAATGCACTTCTTCAGGTTTAAGGAAATCTGACACTACCTGCACTTGTCCAACATTAGCCTTAAACATTTAATATTATTTTTCAATAAACTAAAAATAGTCCAATCATCAAAGTATGGTTCTAGAAACTTATGTAGAAACTCCTTGAATGATTTGAACACCACCCTGGAAAATATGGTTGGGGTATTCTTCAATCCAAATGAATTACTGTATATTGGTAGGATCCCCATTCTATGGAAAAGGTGGTATTATGGTGATCTTCCTTGGAAATCCGGATTTGATGGTATCCTGAAAATCCATCTGTAAAAGAATATACCTCCTGGCCTCCTACATTATCTAACACTTCATCAGTGAATGGCGTAGGGAAGGGGTCATGCAAACATGCATCGTTCAACTTCTAAGATCTATGTAGATCCTGATCTCTCCTATATTATTGTCTTGTACCACCATAGGGCTAATCCATTCTATTTCTTCAATAGGTTATGTAATCCCTTCTTCTAGAATTCTGTCGAGCTCAATCTTCACTTTCTCCTTATATTTAGGTTTCAATCTATAGGGTCTTTGTTTGACCGGTCTTGCATCTAGTTTCAAAGGGATCCTCATATCTCCCATAGGCCCTTTAATTCCCTTCATATCAGTGAACTTGATTGGAAACATGCCCTGATACTCATGTAGAAATTCTTTGATCTTGTCAATAGTGGTAGCATCCCAATAATATTGAACATTTGCAAGCTTCAGTGTTTTCTTTGTTCCAATATTGAATTTCTTGATCTTGATAGGATGTCCAATAAATGGTAGCTCAACTCTTGGTCCCTCCACATCTTTCTTTCATTTTGTTTCTGCGATGTTCACCTTCCTAGGATCATCGTCTTCATCACTATTGATGTTGTAAAAACCTTGCCATTTCTGGAGAGGTGCAGTCCATTCGTCCTCTTATTGTTCCAAAGGGAGGCTAGGTGCCTCCTCGAACACTTTTTGTATTATGACCTGTAATGCTTGATCTACTATAGGATATTATATTTTGAATAAAAAGGTAGTGACAAAGTTCTGAGTCATACAAAGTTTTGAAGGTACCAGTTGATAGGGGTTGTGTCCAGCGTGTTAATGAATTTATGCACCCATTTCACTTGAGGAATATTACTCCATGCTTCCTCACAACTTTGCATATGGTCCTTCAGACAAGTCTGACCTGTGTATATAACTTCGCAGCCTTCTACTTGCATCGAGAACTACATTTTATCAAAGTACGACATTGTATCCATTCTGTAATATTGTTTTTGTGTGTCCCCCACCATCTTGTTGGTGTGGCTTTCAAGGCCTCATCCATTGCCAACAATCGTTGTTGCGTTGGTACACTTTCTTAAAAGTTCGAAAAGAAGGTTTCTAAAGGATTTAAACCATCAAAGTTGGGTAAATTACTTATTGTTGTGTCGATCCAGCATACTTCTCTGGTTAATCTAGCACATCTCCTTGTAGATACTTCATACATTTTGTTCTACCAATTCTCTAGTGCTTCTTCTAAATTTGTTGAACATGCATTGTCACTTCGCCAGCTCAAATTTCCATCCGTCGTAGTATTAATGTAATCTTGTTGTCTGGTTGTTAATTTGTATATGTTTTCCATTTCATGTGTGTGGTCTTCTTCTCTGATGGGCTCTGTGTATCACTGAAATTCATCGGGATATAAAGGTGCGATGACCCTAAGTCCATCTCCTTCGAAAGTCATTCATCTTTTCTTTAAATCGACCACAGTGGAATTATTGAAAGACCGATAAATTCCTAACAGTGCAGGGTAAGGACATCTATCATCAACTATCTCAATTACCTCGAAGTCTATAAACGTCCTCACTCCGTCGATGTCCACAGGGACATGTTCTAATATTCCAAAGGAGCTTACAACTTGTTGATTATCCATCCAAATTCTGATAGGGGAATAGATCAACTTAGGTTTTCCCATCAATGCCCAGGTTTGTTTCTTCATGACATTGACCTCTGACCCTAAGTCAAGGACCACATAGTCTATATCATACTCTTCAATCTAAGCATTCAAGTGTAGTTCCTTATTTGTCCTTCTATTTTTGGATAGTTGATGTATTGCTTTATTCAGTAAAGGATCTACCCTTCCTATCTCATACTGCTTGACAAAATTTTGTAGTTCTTGTATGGATTTCTCATCTTTAATCAACTCTATAAACGTATACAAGAAACTAACAAGTTTACTTGCCTCTTTTCCATCTCTGGGAAAAGCAGACTGATCAAATGCCAGAGGAATTCCACATTCTCTTACTTTTGATCATATCTTCAATGGAGAAACTTGGTCTCCCTTGAATTCTTTTCTTGCCTCCTTGAACATTTATTTTTCTTTCTTTGCATCAAAATTTTGTGTCTTCTCTGCAACTTTCCTGACTCTTGATTCTTCTATAGTCTTTCCTTGGATGACTCTATCCTCTCTTGCAAAAATGTCTCCTTAAGTGATAACAATGACTCTAGGGTCTGCTTTGTGAGGTTCTAATTTGATTAATTGTATTTGTGGGTTCTACTGAGGTCCTCATCTCTCCTGAAGTTTAGCCAACAATGTTGGACATTCCTCGATAACATGCTTGAAGGAGTTGCAATAAATGCAAGTGGTACAATGGTTCTAACATTCCCTTGCCAAGTGTCCTAGATGTGTGTAGTTATAACAGATTATCTGTCCTCAACCTCGATCCATACCTCCTCCTCTTCCTCTTCCTCAGAATCCACCACGAGGGTTGAAGTTTCCTCCCCCAGGGGAGTTATATTGCATAGTGTTTCCTTCTTGATGTACTTCACCTTGAATTTTTTATATATCCCTTGACCTTTCATGCATGAGGTCGTAAGCCCTATAATCCCTATCATCATTCCCCATGGACTTACAGAATGTGCAATACAAATTTTTGGGTGTCTGAACATATTTTTTCATGTAATATCACTCACCAGGGAGATGTCTATTTCTACATACCTCGCACTAGGGTAGGGTAACTTGATTCAAGGGGATCAGAGCTCTAGAGGCCAAGTATTTATGGAATAGAAGACAATTTTCCTTGTCATGGCCTTCTGATTTGCATCTAACACACCAAATATCTTCTCTTTTGTCGTTTCCCTTGTCTTTCTTCATATCTTTGACCTGTAGAGACAAACTAGTTAGCTGACTCAAGATTTGACTCATACTTGAGCTGGATTCTCCCATAGGGGTTGATTCTAGCTTCATGGCGATCTCCAGCACCTCATCTTATGAAGAAATATTCTGTTGCATAAGAGGAACTCTGATGTGTAGTAAGAGGGCAGGAATGAACCATTCCTTGTTCTGCTCATTTGGGATTTGAAAAATCAGATGGCCTGACAAGGTCTTAAATCTATGATTGAACTCCCATACTGGTTCATCTATTCTTTGCTTGATTTCTTTTAGTTTTGTAATGCACTGTGACTCTGAATTGGGTTTCTTGAACATGACAATCAGTGTGTTCTTGATCTTCTTCAATAGTTTAGGCTGGGAAATTCCCTTAACAAACTTCATGTACCAACTTAGTGCATGGTCTCTTAGGGTAGTACTAAACTAGGCATGTTTGACATCTTCATCGGTGATGTTCTTAATACTCCATACGGCTTCGCATAGAAACCAGTGTTGATCAGGATATTCAAATACATCTCCTCTGAAGGTGGGTAACCTCATCTCATCTACCATAAATCTTCCTAGGTTTCCTAACTGAGTATGTGTTGGGATACTAGTGACAGTGCTATGAATGTTCAGGTGACTCTGATTACTCTGATTTCTTAATGCTGTTGAATCAACAAGAGGATTAAAAGTACTTACTTCAATAATATGTGCAGTTCCTGAAGCTTTTGGCTCTTCCTGACAAGGTTCTTCAGCTTTCCCTTCCTCTAGCCTAACAGAGACTGAATTCTCCTCCCCCGTCAGATCTGTCTCTTCTCCACTATAGAAACCCTCATCCCCTTAGTTATTCTTAAATAGGTTGGCAAGAGGAACTTCTCTGAACACTCTCCCACTGCGCGTATGTCCAGCCTCTGTGTCACTGTCATTGTCTGAGTTCTTGAACATTAGCTCTTCAATCTATCAGACTACTGTATCTTCAATATATTCCTCTCATGCAATAACATCTTGATCTTCAACTTCAGAAAATGTAAAAATTTTCCTCTAGGTCCCTTAAATAAGTATCTCTCTTCTTGGCTATACAATTCTACTCTGTCAACAACAAACTCAGTGATATACCCTCCAATGGTACTATCAAACCAGTGATCTACTTCTCTTGACACGACGTTATCAACTCTCTTAACCTTCTTGATCAGCGCTGACGTCCAAACCATAGATGGCCTAGATCTAATATCAAATTAGGTATCTGCTAAACTAGCTAGCCACTCATATAACTCTCTATGGATTCCTCCAAAGAAAATATCATGTATATCAGTAAAGATATATCTTTCCAGCCAATATTCTATACTAAGATTAGGGTTCTTGTTCTGGGCTTCAACGAAGTCCTTTTCTTGATCTTCTATCCGCTTCTGAATATTTGTCTTTGATGGAAACCACCTTGACATTCCCTTAAGAATATTCTAATCCCAGAAACAGAACCATTTGTTGGCACAGGGGCAGACCTAGGGTTCAGCTCCAAGAGCCACCAACAAGCCCTAACTACTGGCCCTTTCGGAAACACCTATGAGGTAGATGCAATCTCACCCAAGGTAGCTATGTATGGGTTGTAGGACAGAGATGTCTACAACCAAAGGGAATACCAAGTGGATCTAATACAAGAGCGATACGACATTTATATATCACTTACCAATTCAGATCTACTCCACAGAACTATTTGTCATATCTAACAGAGTAATGCAATAGCAGTATACCAAATGACAAAGAACAGAGAATCAATCATACACACACACACAAGATATACGTGGTTCATCCTCTCTCTAGGGATACATCCACAGAACTATGCTTTATAATATTTTAAGATGAAGCATACAGTTCTTGTCTGCACTCTTAGCTAGTAGATCTTATTTCTTCTCCTTTGTTTCTCTCCCCTCCACCCCTGCGCACCCAGTTGCAGGGTTGTCCTTCACACCCAACTGAAGATATTACAATACCATAAGGCTCTACAATCAACAATTCTCTCTCACACGGCAATAATGGCTCATGTCAATAACAAAACTAGAACCAACAATACCAGCAACAACAACAACAACAACAACAACAACAACCCATCCCAGGTCCTTTAGACCTCTATTTATACATTACAATAGCTAATTGATAGCCTTAGGAAAAGACCTAAGTGTCAAAACCCTAGATACCAAAACCCTAAGTGTCTAAATCCCTAGGTCAACATGACACACATTTTTAGGACTTCGCCAACCAGTCTTTCCTTCCTTCTCGCACGGTGTTCCAAAGAATCCAATGGTAGATTTTTTCGCTTGCTGAGTTGTCCAAAATCCATCTTCCTTATTGATTTGTCATCCTAGATCTCCTCGTCCAACGTATTTATTTCTCTTACTTCACTCCATATTTTCTTCTCTTTTTCTTACTTCGACCAAGTAACAGTCACCGTGTCTTCCACACAGCTCACATTTTTCCTTTTCTTCCTTGATCTTTGCTTGCTTCCATAATCCAAGGGTCAACAAGTACACTGGCGATGGATCCAAGAAATTAGTTGGATGGAAGTATCCTTGGTTTTTTTGAAGACCATGATAGACTTCATCACTCATGCACTTCATGTCATGAGTATGAAGTCCATTCCTTGGGATACTCTATGATCCCCAATTGTAATATTTTGTAAACATTTGATAATTATCTTCAGATCTTGATTGTAATGGCTGACCTTCTTTAAAAGAGATGTTGTATAGGTGATAGATAGTAAGGAATAATATACATTGTTATGATGGGAAATGAAATGTTGAATTATTGATTCACTTGATTAATTGAAGGAATACGAATGCTAGTTTGTGCAATTCATGGATCTGAGTAAAGTGTTTATCCAGTAATTTCTTTAGATCTACATTGTTGGTTTGGCAAGGGCCCACCACCCCAACCAAGGTAAGCCTCCATATATATGTTTATGTATGACATAATTTAATTGTGTGAGTGTGCAAATATAATAGTTGTGTGTTGCAAATGATTCTAAGTGTATTAAATTTCCTAAGTACAATACAAAATTTTAAATAGATTTGATTTTCGATCAGTGTGAGTGAACAATTATACATTAAGCATAGTAGATAATTCTATTTATGTTTCTGAAGAGTGATATTTAGTAAAAAAAAATATGGATATATGTTTGGGATTGTTAAATAAGAATTGTTTGTGTTTCAAATTTATAATTGTGTTGTCCTCGGTAGGTATAGGAACAATTAGACTTCATCTCTCACCCTTCATGCTCCATGTAATGAAGTCTTTAAATTATATTGATTGTCTTTTGTATTGAGGAAGATTTTATTTGTATTGGTTAGGTTGTGATTTCCAAGAGTAAATCGAGTGAAGTATTAATTGTTATGTGATTTCAATTGCTAAAGGTAGCAGGGTCTCAATTCATCTCTTTATTTCATGATCCTATAATGAACATAATTGCTATCTAAGCAAGAACCTTTTCAACTGAGTGTTTGTTTGAGATTTTTACTATGAGATTTATCTTATGGTTTGAAGCTGTGTGAAGAATGGTGTTCATATATTTCAAAAATAGATTATTTTTGTTATTGATTGTTTCTTGATTGAGCTAGATACAACAGACATAGATAGGTTACCTATTTTCGACACATACAGTGTAACAACTATTTTGAATACGAATCCTAGATTTAAATATAAATGAGTGCAACATACTAAGCATATATTTACACCAACATGGTGTAAGCCACTACTATATAAAACACAATGTGGTAAGGAATACAAGGTTTCAAGTCGGTTGGATCAAGAACAATTTCTCCCAAGTTACAAGTCTTTGCTGATCCCAAGGCAGATGACAAAGCTTTTCTCTGCGAATGGAAAATCTGGAGGACTTCCAATGCAGACATTGCATAAGGGGTTTGTGCCAAATCTTCCACAATGAACTAGTTCTGGGAATTACTCGCATTCGTATTATGAGAAGACTTCTTAAACACACCTTTTGGGATGAGAGTCATCGTTTCTCTTGCCATATTATCAATCTGGAGAGGAGTCGGTGGGTTTGTGGCTTATTTTCCCTTTTTGATAGATTCTGAAATTCCGTAACATCAATCCCTGGTTGCTATATTAGCCTTGATTTTCATCATGTAAACATTCGTGGTCGGGTTATTACTAGTAGTCACAGGGGGGTCCTTGAATTTCTCCTTCCACACTCGAGGATGATGAATATCGAGACATGTTTTTCCATGTGGAAATGGGTTCGTCAACACAACAGGTTGTTGTTGCGCCAATAAATTTTGAGATTATGCAAGTCGAGGGAACAAATGAGTCAGGTGGTCCTCCATGCAAAGGTTACACAGATACTTCAACTTCCTCTTCTCCGTTTTTCCCCCGCCAACATTGTTAGTATCCTTTTTGTCCCCTTTACCCTTCTTGTTCCATTGTTTCTTGTTTCCCTCAAGCTTCTTTTTGGCCTTTGGGTTTGTCGACTGCACACTGTGTATGTCCAACAATTGGGTAGGGGGAACAACCAAACCTTAGGTCTGGATGGCCATAGTCTGTTGTATCAAAAATTGTTGCAATTGATTTGACAACAATTCAATGTAATTTCCTTGTGTTGAGCCCACAATACCATCGGCATGGGGTCCATAATTTTTCTTGTCCTTATTGAGGATAAACCGTGGCACGTCTGGAAAAATCTCATAGAGCATGCCAGACTGAGAGTAGATCAGTTCAAGATGTTGCGCTCTCATTATTGTATCCTCCTCTGAAAACACTCTAGAATTTTCTACATCCTTGGTTATGCAAGGAACATAATAATTCAAGAACCACTCTAGTACAAAATCCAAAGGGAACTAGACCTTAATCAAGCTCTTTCGATGTCGCCATTCTCAGATGTGATCATAGATATGGTTGGCCTTGGTTTTCTCAAAGTTGGCCATCAATTCGGTGCTGACATCATATCTCACAGGTAATTGGAAATTGTTAAAGAAGACAATCTCCAAGTCATTGAAGTAAGAATACCTCGAGCGGTTGATATCAATATACCAATTTGCGACACCCCTGATAAGAGTGCATTGAAAAAGGAGCAACTGGATGGATTCATCTCGTAGTGAGTTTGATGAGCACCATAAGTGAAAGGTTGTCACATGATCACTTGGATATTCTCTAGGATTTCCTTCAAATTTTGGAATATCTGAGGGTAACTTAGTCGACATGGGGGGCCAATGCGGATCGTGATAAATTGGGTTTTTGAGTAATATTAACAAGTCGGGTAGATGTAGAATTTCTAGAAATGGTAGTTTAGGTTGAGTACTATGTATAGGAAAAGAGGGTCTTGGAGTTTGACTACCACCAGGTTGCCAGGAAAATTTGGACTACTGGCCATGGTTTTGGTAAAAACCGTGGCCTTGGACAACATATGAGAACTACCTCTATTGGGGTATCATCGACTGAATCCTGTAATTCGATGACATATATTGCACATGGATTTCTCCCTGCACTGTGTTCCAAGGATTTTGGAAGGGAATGCCCTCAACCGATCCGATGGGCATAGGTACAAAGCCCTGCCCGAGGTTCCATTTATCATGGAAGGGGTTGTCCCCAACCAAAATACCTTGCGAGGGAACTGATCCCTACCAAGGATTCCAAATACCCTGGGAGGAGAAAACTCCATTCATCGCCCCCTGTGAAGGAATAGTACCCTACACAGGGTTTTGTTTTCCAAAACTGAGGTTGCCCCCAACCGAGACAACAGTTGAAGAAAAAGCATTGTTCCCAAATGTGTTGAAAAAAGAGAATGACATAGATCCCACCGAAGTTGTTTAAGGTGAACGTCCTAAACTGCCTTCTCCAAACAAGATGTAATTAGCATTCTTCCTGAATGGTTGTTGGAAGGCACTACCGAGCGAGGGGGACAGAGGAGGTATGTGACCCCCACCATAAGGGATATCATTGAAGGGGATTGAAGCACCCCTAGTGGACCCTTGCACATGAGCGTTTGAGCTCCCTGTCCCCAAAACCATGGTCTGTAAGGTGGAGTGGGTAAGAACCGAGTTTGAATCAAAGTCGAGCATCCCATATGAGAATGGATGTCTCGTCACACTCTGAGTAAAAAGAGAAGTTGTCACCGTCGATGATGGTATCATACCATTGCCCAAAGTAGAAGGAGTCAAGACCACTGTGGTCCAAACTGGCGAAGGTGGGAGAGGATGTAGAATTCCCCCTACGGTAGTAGCCATAATGAGAGTATGAGGACTCTCGGATGAAGTAGCAACATTTTATTCCATTTCCTCTTGTAAAACTAACTAGCACTCGAAAAGTATCACCTCAGGAGGGAAAAATTATATCAAGATTGGCACCGACAAGTCGGTGATCGGAGGGTTAGCTAGCCTGAGAGCTTCTGCCTCAAGTTCATAAACTGTAGGTTCCTCTGGAGATTTAAAGTCTCCTCTTGAAGCAGGTTCAGGCACAATTTGTTGCATCTCAGTCGCTTCGAATGACCCTTGTTGGGTAATTTTTCATCGTAACAGTGGTGGAGGTGGCTCCAATGGAACTGATGACATGCCTTGAAGCCTTGGCGACCAACAGAGTTGTTGATATTCCACCTTGTGAAATGATCAACTGACATATTAAGGCTTGACTAGCATTTAAACACCAAGCACACAATAAACATTTCCTAAAAGACAAATCAAGGAGTCGACTATCTAGTAGGCATGACAATTACGTTAATCAACACTATAGTAACTAACTGTTGTAATTCAAACTCGAAAATGGAAGCACCCTCTGGGTATACTCTGTGAAGCGTGATCCAACTTCTGCCACAGGTACCACAGTATACCCCCGAAGTCAGCTATGCAAGTCCCTAGAATATGGGAAACTAAGTTTCCAGCTCGCAGTTAGTCACCAGGCGGGTATAGTTGACAGTCGGGTGGGTCAAAATGAGCAGGATAACAAGTTTGAAACCTATCAAGGGTTTTGAGAGAAAATGGTCTGGAAGAAAAAAAAGGATCTTGAATGGCTTCAAGGTCCACAAATATCCATAGGAAAATGTAGTCGGTAGTACTCCCAACACAGATACTCAATATGCATTCCCCACTACATTCAGTCTGACTTTGGAGGGGTTATCTCCGCTGCCTTTCTGTAAGTTTTAACTTGTGAAGTAAAGCAATGCATATATATTCTTAAGAAAAAGAGAAATTAATAAATGGCTCATTCACATAGTACACAAAGATTTATACCGGAAACCCTCAACCATGAAAATCTTTCTTATATTCATTATATCGAATTTCACCATTCACCATACTATATATACAATGTTTTTAGGTTTTTTCATAGATACCAAAACCCTAATTTCCCTTAATCCAGGATTAATTTAGAAAAACGCTAAAAATAGAAAAATCGTCAGATGCAGTTGTCGAATCTGACGCACCCACACACACACATGCAAAGAATATAACACATACCCAACATTCTCCCACTTGTTGTTTTCTTTACATCCAGGGGTCCAGGGGATTATATAGTCAACAAGCTAAGGCATCAATGCCCATTGTTACTCTACACCAAGAGAACTTTTATGTGCTCATAGACTTTGTCAATGAATCTACAACATTCTTCAAAGTGTCAACCTTTTCCAGCAACACCTTCTTTTCCTCAACCATGTCTCTCACAAAGTGATACTAAACATCGATATGATTTTTCTTCGAATGATAAGCTGGGTTCTTTTCCAGGAATATTGCACTTTGACTGTCACAATCTAATATCACTACTTGTTGTACCAATCCAATACCTAAACATAATCTTTGTAACCATATTGCTTCCTTGCTTGCATGAGTTGTTGCCATGTATTCAAATTCTGTAGTTGAGAGTGCCACTACAACCTGTCTTTTGCTCATCCAACTGATTTCTCCTCCAAATAGGTTAAACACATACTCACTTGTAGATCTTTTGCGATTCAGATCTCCGGCCCAGTCTACATCAACAAAGCCATGTATGTCCACCACTCTATACAATTCTGGTCTTCCTTGTTAGCAAAATCCATAACTGGTAGTTCCACGAAGATACCTGAAGACCCTCTTTCCCTGGTTTTGACATATACCTGGTCTAAACTCCCACTGCATGTGCAATGTCCGGTCTAGTACAAACCATTGCATACATCAAACTGCCAACTGCACTGGCATACAAAACATGGGACATGTCCTCTTCTTCTTCCTGTGTCTTGGGACACTGATCTGCAGATAAATTTACACATACCTGCTCCTGTGTCCCTGGTCTAATGCTCCTTCCCTGGTTTTGACATATACCTGCTCAAAACTCCCACTGCATGTGCAATGTCTGGTCTAGTACAAACCATTGCATACATCAAACTGCCAATTGCACTGGCATACAGAACATGGGACATGTCCTCTTCTTCTTCCTGTGTCTTGGGACACTGATCTGCAGATAAATTTACACATATAGGAATAGGAACCTTGATTGATTTACTTCCATTCATATTTAACCTTTGCAATATCATCTCAACATATTTTCTCTAATTCAACCAGAGTTTCCTGTTTGCACGATCTCTTTTAATCTCCATTCCCAGAATGAAGTTAGCAGCACCGAGATCCTTAATGTCAAATTTGGAGGATATCTGCGATTTCATCTCCTTGATAACATCCATGTTATTTCCTACCAACAACATGTCATCAACATACAACACTACATAAATGAATTGATTACCAACCTTCTTGGAATATACACAATGATCATCCCTACTTCTCACAAATCCCAATTCAAGGATGTATGTATCAAAATTTTGGTACCACATCCTAGGTGATTGCTTCAGACCATATAGTGAATTCTTTACCTTACAGACCATCTCTTTCTTTCCATTCACTACAAAGCCTTCCGACTGCTTCATGTAGATTTCTTATTTCATATCCCCATGTAGGAATGTTATATTCACATCCATCTATTCCACTTCAATATCAAAAGCAACAACAATAGATAAAAGAAATATAATAGAAGTTAACTTAGCAACAGGAGAAAAAATCTCACCAAATTCAATTCCTCTACCTAGGAATAACCTTTTGCTACTAGCCGAGCTTTGTATTTCTCCACTTTTTCTTCTGCATTAAACTTCTTCTTAAACAACCATTTGCTACCAACATATTTTCTTCCAGCTAGAAACTCAACTATATCCCATGCCTCATTCTTATCCAAGGAATCCATTTCTTCAACCATGGCCTTCTTCCATAGTTTACTATCATCTAAATTCATTGCTTCCCTGAAATTTCTGGGATCATCATTAGTAATAGATAAAGAAAAATTGGAATGGAAATCAGGTGGACTATACCTTTCTGGTTTCCTTCTTTCTCTCACTAATCTCCTCAATACTGGGGTATGTGGTTCTTCTTCTTCTTCAGATGATTCAGATTTTGTATCATCCAACCCTAGGTCTATTTTCTCAGGTTCTTCTGGCCTTGGTAGGAATTCCTGTTTGAAAACATCTTTTACCTCTCTGAAAACAACATCTCGACTGTAAACAGTCTTCTTGGTTTCTAGGTTCCAAATCTTATAACCTTTCACACCATATTTATAACCAATAAATATACACTTTTCAGGATTTTTATCCAGCTTACTCCTATTTTCCTTTGGAACATGTACATAAGCATCACAACCAAACACTCTAAGATGTTGAAGAGAGGGTTTCTTTCCAGTACATACATCGTGTGGAGTTTTATCATCCAACACTGATAAGGGTGATCGATTGACTAGGTAACATGTTGTACCCACTACCTCTACCCATAATTCTTGTCCTAACTCGGCACCGCTGAGCATGCTCCTTGATTTTTTCATCAGTGTCATTTTCATCCTTTCTACAACTCCATTCTACCGAGGAGTGTATGGAGTAGTCTTCTTCCTTGCTATACCACACTTCTTATAGAATTCTTTGAATTCATTTCTGTAGAATTATCCACCATTATATGTTCCCAATACCTTTATTTTCTTATCTGTTTGATTTTCTACCAAAGCCTTAAACTCTTTAAATTTATCAAATACCTTAGATTTATTTCTAAGAAAATAAATCCATGTGTTCCTTGAGAAATCATCTATGAATGAAACATAATACACAGACTTACCTAGTGATGGAACATGCATAGGTCCAAATACATCACTATTTATCAACTCTAAGATCCCCTTTTCTCTTGTAGCACCAGATGGGAATCTTACTCGATTATGTTTACCATATATAAAATTTTCACAGAAATCAAAATCCAGAGTGCAATTAGCCATACCTTCAACCATACCTTTACCGTGTAGTGTTCGAAGGTCCTTTTCTTCAATATGCCCTAGTCTTTGATGCCATAGCATGGTCTTGTTTTTTGGGATAGTATTGTTATTGTCTCCTTCATTTCTCTTCTTAGGGACAATAGAACTGTTGCACTCATTAGTATAAGTGCTTCCCAACTAATTTTACAGAGTTCCACACCAAACTCACCTCATCAACACCATTGCTCCTCGTACCATCTTGCAAGTGTTCTTTCCAAATACAGTATTCACTCATGCATCATCCAACTTGCTTACATATATTAGGCTCATGGCTAGTTTTGGAATGTGAAGAACCCCAGGGAGTGTTCTAATCTTTCCATATTTTAGCAGTAACTTAAACCTTCCACATCCCATGATTTTTGTTGTTGAGTCATCTCCTAGGAATACATCACCACCATCATATTTTTCATATTCAAAGAACCACTCCCTGTGAGGAGTCATGTGGTATGAAGAACCTGAGTCGATCAACCATACATCATGGTCTGCATGTGTACCTGTAGATGCTAGATGAACATCACCTCCTTCTTCAGTGGAGGTTTTCATCTTTGTGGAAGAGGTATTATCAGATCCCTTTGGTTTTTCAACCTTCTTAGACTTGCAATATTTCTTGTAATGCCTTTTTTTACCACATTTCCAGCATTCCTCAAAGATTTTCCTAGAGACTTAGATCTACCTATAGATTTAGATCTCCCCCCCGAAGACTTACCAGTATTCCTATCTTGGGTACGACCTCTTACAAATAAAGCATCTGTGCTATGAACGTCCATGCTTTTCTGCCTCATCTCTTCAGATAACAAGGATGCAACTACATCCTCATACTTCAATGTAGATTGAGTGGTACTACCTATTTCTACAACCATATTATCCCAATTGTCTAGAAAATAACATAACAAAGTAACACACTTATATTCTTTTTCAATCATAATATTAACAGAGACAAGTTGACTTACCAGAGTATTAAAGGCATTTAGATGTTCTGTCATAGAATCTCCATCTTCCATCCTAAGATGATACAACTTATTTTGAAGAAACAACTTGTTTACCAGGGACTTTGATTGATACAAATTCCCCAACTTATCCCATAGTTCCTTGGTTGTAGATTCTCTTGAGACATTCAACGACACTGAATCTGCCAGGCAGAGTCGAATAGTACTCCTTGCTCTTCTATCCAACTTATCCCAATCTTCCTTCAACATACTAGTAGGTGGTGTAGTGGTAGTTTGTGTACTAGTACGTTGTGTACCAGTAGCTTATGTGCTAGTAGACGGTGTACCAATAGGTCGTGTACCAAGATCCACAGTGATCCATTGTTCTTTGTCTACAAGAAGGTCCTCCATCTTTAGCTTCCGTAGCTCAAAGTTTTTACTGTTGAACTTCTCTATATCGATTCTAGATGATCTCACCATTCCTCTTTTTATACTCGAATATCCATTGAAAAAGATCCCACTAAACCTAGGTTTATCACACACCCAAGATAAACTTGATCTATCAAGACCGAGCCAAACCCTCAACAACAACGACATCCCTCTGAAGCCAAAAATGAGTTTTTATACCACATGCAAGTTTTAACCTGTGAAGTAAATAAATTCATATAGATTCTTAAGAAAAACATAAATTAATCAATGGCTCATTCACATAGTACACAGAGATTTATACCGGAAACCCTCAACCGGGAAAACCTTTCTTATATTCATTATATCAAATTTCACCATTCACCATACAATATATACAATTTTTTTAGGTATTCTTTAGATACCAAAACCTTAATCCCTTAATCCAGGATTAATTTAGAAAACTTCTAAAAATAGAAAAAAACACCCAAGAAAAAGAATTTTGGGGCACTTCCCTGAACGTTGCGTGTAAACAGGGGGGGCATACCTGCCACCTCCTGGGATCCCCCTAGTAAAGCGCATGATGCACATGAAACAAATAGCACTACTAGAGGGATCTTTAGACGCAATAGTTGAATCTGACGCGCCCACACACACACATGCAAAGAATATAACACATACCCAACACTTTCCTCATGCGAATTCATGTTTATCCCCTGTGTTATAGGGGGGTCCCAGATAAATTTTACGACACTGGACTTAAGCACTCCCTAACTCAGACTCCAATGTTTGTTTTGACGGCCTTGAAGATTTTTCTCTCCAACCTAATTCAAGGCCCTAACCCTAAACTAGTTGTTTGACCCTACAAATAGAAAAAGTCTAGTTTATTTTAGATTAAGCATTCTTTTTAAAGGATTGATTTACTCATGGGATATGGAGGTGAAACTAATGATGTTATAAGAGACGAAATGGAGGAGAAAAATACAAAACTTGAAAGAAAAAATACTTCAAATTCAAAATCAAATCAAATTTTTATAACTAACTCTTTGTAATTCAACTTTTCTTTAACTAACTTTTCAAGATCTTGTAAAGAAAACCTAAAACGTACTTTCGATTGACTACAAGCTACTTATGCTTCAAGAAATCAATAAAGAACTTGAAAAATAGACTCTTTTTCCTTTTTGAAAATAACCAACTCTAACTACTTTACCAAACTGAAAAGGAAATTCTTTTTTTTTTTTAATTTCCTTAAAAAGAAAAACTGAAATAAATATTTTTCTTTTTTCAAAACAAGTAAAACAAAGGATAAAAAGACTGAAACAAGACTGGAAAAAAACCTTTAGCCAATTTCGTATCGTAGGGATTCGATCAAGAAACCTAGAAGGAATATTTACAATTCAACAGATTGCTTAAAAACTTTTTTAAAAGTAAACACAAGAAAATCCAGAAAACACGTAAAATGAACTCTAAACCCAGGCTATGGATGTAAACATAGACTCTGAATTGATCCAAGAAAAACCTGAGAAGTGTAAACTTTAACTAGGAAAGAGGAAACCTCCCTCTTTTTCAAAAACTTTATTGAAACAAAGATGCCGGTTGTTGCATCAACAACCTGCATATGTACGCAGGTTGTTTACTGGGCAGAGCGTGTATGTACGTGGGCTGACTCAAGATAGGGAAAATAAACCTCTGTATCTTTCCAAAAATGAAAATATCAGGAAGTCTTACAGGGAAGGGACAATTGGTATTGCACCTGAAGGTTACAAGAATCCCTTGATAGACTCAGAAAAATCAAAAGAAACTTGAAAGGAAAACAAACCAATCAAACAACCCAAATTCCCCTAAAAACCCTAGAGGCTTCCCCAACATGGTCGTCATTTATGCTAGTGTGAAAACCCCACCTTTAAATACACCAGGGTTCAAAATGTAGGCAGATAAAATAACCATATAAAAGTTAATAAATTCTCTATACTACCCCAAACATACCAAAACTAATATAAATAAAGAAAAGAGAAAGAGATCAGGTAACTATACTTCAAATCCCACGTCTTTTGATGATCTCCTCATGCTTGGAAGTTCCACTAACTGCACACCTACTCCCGGGGCTGACCTACATCCAAAGATAAGAAAAAAAAGAACTACAAGCATGCTATTCCATATATAAGTTAGGGTTAGATGTTAGAATCTCAAGTATAAATCAATAAAAGTACTCAAGACACCATCATTTGGGATAGGAAAATGTGATTCTTTTGTTCATAATACAAAGATTATACCTTACAATCTGAGTCGTCTACCGTTCCACGAACTTGGTCTGGGCTCCACTTTACTATGCTCCAAGTGAACCTTGTATAAAATTATTCTCTCAACCTTATGATCTCTTCTATGGAATGGAATGGGCTAAATGGAGGAAGAAGGGGCTGATGAGGGAATGCTGAGGCAATTTCTCACAAAAGGCAACAATATCTTGGGCAAGGAGAGGAAGTGAAATCGGGCATAGTTTCACTATTCTTATTCTTAGCTTTGAAATGAGACCCAAACAAATCCTTTTATATGAAAAAAATGATGGTTATTTTTTTGGGTGACAAGCTATAGCAGGTGGATTAGTTGGGAAACCTCCAATAGCCCGTAAATTTCAACGAATTCCTTGCAACTTTTTATTTTTTGCAACTTTTACATATATACGTGGGATGTAATGGTGAAGCATGTGTATGTATGTGAGTTGTAGTAGTGCATCAAGAATATGTACACAAAAATTAATGGTGTAGGGCACGTACATCTTCCAAAAAATGGTTTTTTAAGAAGAGCTTCTCAACAGTGCTTTGGAAAAATATGCAAGTAAGAGAGCCGAGGCCATGTATGAATAAATAGGGAAATTTAGGGCTATAACATTGATGGATGATGATACTATGTTTTATTCCATGATTATAATTGATTGAATTATCATGGAGTACATGGATAGGATTGATGGATTATCTAGATAGAGGGAGTATACCATGGCATTACTATTTCTTTAATATTAATTATGTATGAGGGAGTTGATCCGGTTCAGGTTGTTTCAATTGTTGGAGTTTTTGAGGTGCATGAGAGGTATTCTCATGATAATTGGTTGTTGGTATACCTACATTGGCTTTTACCTATCCCATAATCTTTCTATTTTAGGATCAATGAGTTGACTTGTGAAAATTTCTATGTTTGTGATTTTGATAGATATTGTCCACTTGTCTTGGTCTTTATATGAAGATGTGATTATCTTTGCAGGATATCCTAAAACACTAATGATGTGGTGTTTAGAGATTTTTTCATGTGATATTGACTTGATGGATGTTGGAGTTTGGAAGGTTTCTTATGATCAAGGGTTATGTTCCTTCAGGTTCACAATTGGTTAACATTTTTTGGAGGTTCGATATGTTGTGATAACATCCTATAATGGATGGGTGGAATTTCCTTTTAAGGAGACAATAATTTACTATAGTATTGTAGTAGGTGTATATTTTTAGATGGCAAGTTTGGTGGAGTTGTAGAGGGAGTCAATAGGTGTTGGTTAAATAACGTTTCTTGCGAATAGGGAGTATTAGCTTTCAAGGTTACTTTGAAAATGTTTACACCATGTTTGGAAGTGCTTCATGAGATTTGAGGTACATGGTGTAGGTTTATCCCCTATATGTTCCATGATAGATTTGAATGTTGGAGATGGCTTACTTAGTGATTGATTTTCCTTAGTTTGGGGATTGTGTGGCATTATTCCTTAGGGTGTTGGAGATATGAAAAAAACTTGGTGAGTTTCTACATGATAGCCACATGAAGGAGGTTTCTTCCTAGATAATTTCCTACATTGGAGGAGGAGTATTTGAAATTATAGAGGAGGATATTGAGCCCTATAAAACATGGGGTATCTTGGATTATTTCATGGAGGCATGGAGTTAACTTGGGTATTTAAGGGCCGCGTTAATGTTCATGGAGAGGGAGTGGACCCTGTGGAGGACATGTCTTAGTAAGAGTATTGGAGTCCTTGGAGGATTGGATGAGTATCATTGGAAAAATATTGTGGAGAACCATTGTGCATGTTTCCTTGATTTCATAAAACATCACCTTGGAGATTTACATGTGTACCCTTGGAGTGTATAATTCCACATGTGTGAGCCTACTTGTGGTTTTTTAGGTTGCTTGTAAGGGTTTAGGAACATATATGTATTGATGGCATCCCTTACCTCTCATATATATTGAGGAAGGAGAGAGTACTTTCATAATTATCATTCTTGATCATTTACTTGTGTTAGAGATGTTACTAATAGGAGAACACTAATCCCCCTCTCTCTCTTATATCTTCCTATTTGTACATTCTCTCTTTTGTCTTGGAGGCACTATGGTTTGTTGAATATTTTAGAGCATCTAGAATATTAGGGTTAGATTTTTATCCCTTGGAGACATTGGAGCTATATTCTTGTGATTAAACCTTAGGTTGTACTTGTTGAATTCAAGAATAAGAAGAAACATATTTCCAAGAAGGCTTGATAGTGTTGATGCTATTTTATGGAGAATATTTGGTGGAGTTAGGGTTTTCTTGGTTTTCCCTAGCTAGGGTTTTGAAGATCTATAGGATTGTATTAGCCTTGTAACAAGGATATGATATATACATGAAATTCACACACAAACACACACACAAAAAGTTCTTAGTTGTCCAAATTTGTTTACACACACATTTCGCAGTTGTCCAAAATTGTCTCTATTGTAGATTTGATTTCTAGCCATCTATCTCTTCATGATTTAGTAATTTCCAATAGTACCATGTCTTGTTTATTTGACATCAATTAATCCTAAAATTTTTAAGTGATTTAACATTAATATTGAAGAATATAGGGAATAGTTACTACTATAATCACAACTATCATAACATGAACTTCAAATATGTTTTATGCATGATAAGATTGTCTTAGAGGGATGAAACTTGTTGGCACATTTTGTTATCTTTTATATTAGATTTACTTGTTGATTAGGGTTGTTAAGAGGTGAAATATTATATGTTATTGCTATTGTTTTATTTATATTTCATAACATACCTAAGGATGAAAAATCACAAGGTTAATATCCATGGTAGGAAAGAGGCAATTGCTTTTTCACATTTATTGCCTCTAGATAGGAAATTGTGTACACCTAAAATAATCCTTACATATATCAACAATTTTATGTATATAGTAGTTTAAGAACTACACTTGGGGAGATCACCCTCACATACAAAGGAATAAGGTAGTGTGGCCAAACATATGGTCTATTCTACTTAGTTAGCATTGTGAAAGATTCAATTGAGTACTATTGTTGGAAACCCTCAAACATATCAATGATTATAGAAATTTACAATCCTTTTTTCTTAGGACCTTTAAAAACTAGCATGTATAGCATGCATAGTCAAATTCCAACCTCCCAGAATATAAAGAATTTGAGAATTTCACTAATATAATAATTCTTAGACATGCGTAATACTAGGGTAGGGGGGAAAACATGTTTGGGGACATATTTTACCATCATGGGATACCTATATTAAAATACCTCTTTTGTGATGATGGTTTCATTAGTATAACTCTTTGGTACCTATTCTATTGGACCCACCCATACCATTGTGTGAGGCCTATCTCAAAAGAATCCTTGTGTGACATTGATTACATTGGTATAACTCTATAGTAACCATTTTTGTGGACTTGAGGATAGCATGGTGGCCATAAGAAACATGACCATGGATAACAGGATCACCAAACTAGAAATCCAAGCCTCTCAATTCAAATCCTAGGTCTCTAAGAATAACCACCAACAAGAATAAGTTTCTAAGATTTACTACCTACAAGGAAACATTTCTAAGAAACATATCCTACAAGCAACATTTTATACAACCAATGAAAAACTATAGTTAGTACTTGCAATATTATTAGGAAAGGGCCAGTGATAGGAACTACCAATGTAGCACAAAAATGATGAATCATCCATAAGAGGTGAGCATAACACGAGACCATCATTTTAGGATAGCCAACAACATATGTTGCATAGATTTCCTAAAGTCAATATAAACAAGTTCGGTGGTTCCAATCCAATAGGATGGTTTACCGAGATGGAACACTAATTTTTCCTCCAAGGTATTCATGATGAGCGTACTATTAAAAATCAAAGTAGGTGTGTTATATTTATATCAAGAGCCTTGGAAATATATGACACAAGGAGGCCTATAGGGGGTACATTATCTGGAGCTTATTTGTGAAGGCCATATATGATTGATTTGAAACATATACTAATATTTTTGGGGGACTAAACAAGATATGAAAAATAGGCACAGTCAAAGACTTTATTTCTTTATTTGATAAATTCACATTCCACACAAAGGGAATCATTGATCCTTTTTTCAAATAATGTTTTATAAATATCTAAACGAGAAGACTGGACCACAAGTCTAGATGGATCACACCACTACTTATTTGGATCCATTTTAGTGAAAAGGTGGTAGTAACTGTACATACCAAATGACCCACTTTTTTTCCCCACCCACATCCTTCTCTAGTACCTCCAACCACTCCACCTACATCCTATCCCTTGAGGTTCCACAAGTTGACCTGAAAGAAGCAAAGAAATGCCAATGTATTAACCTTTGCTATTATTGCGATGCTTTTTTTTTCAAAGAGCATGTAACATCCCAGTTTTAACCCTTATGAACTATAATGTATTATGTAATTGTGACTTAGGTTGGTGAGCCGGTAAATTCGAAAAGGGGCCAGAGTGCCTAGAAAATGTAATACTTCATATACATTAATAAAATACACCACTGGCTGCAAGACGAACAAGGAAAAAATATATAGGGGGCTATGATTCCATGAGAGAGCGCTAGAGGGGATAAGTATTTTTATTATTATTTTATTTAACCATAATTGATTTTATGGAGAAAAGGGGTTACATTAGCTTCTTGGGGAAGGTCATGTGATTCTTGATTTCCAAGTAATTATATAAGCCCATCTTTGGTTTGTTTAAGGGTTCACTTGTTCTTATTCATTCACTGTACACCCTTCTTATTTTTTCATATTTAGGAGCCTAATTATTTCTAAATTAGTGTGCTCTTGGTCTGAGAATGGATACAAATTGATGCATGAGGGTGACTTTGGGTGAATTTGGGGGTCACTCTTCCCCTGGTTCATTTTTTTCCCTTGTTCTTCTTTCCTCTTCACTCACTATTGCTAGCTTGTATGCTCTTGGAATGAGCATGGAAAATAATGGAAGGAAGAGGAGAGCCATTAATGAATGGATGTAATAATTACTGATCATTATAGAAGGGAATGGATGCCTGTGTGCATGATCTTGATGGAAATTTGGATAGAACTGTCCACAACTGCGAGTCCTAAGAGTCCCAACAGGGAGATTCTTAACCAAAAGCACTCGATCCCTGGAGGGAGATGGACAATCCTGAGGGACTGCGTGGAAGAGAAGGGGGTCCATTCTCTTGGGGTTGTGCAGGATGGGTAGAAGAGAGATGGGGTACTTTGGATTGCTATGAGTGATGAAAGGTCTGTGATATATTGAGTGATGAGAGGCTTGTTAAATATGAGATTGATGGTAGTTTAGATAGAAATTTTGATAGCTTAGAACCCTTGGAGTTCCAGTAGGGATATTTTCTAACCAGTAGCACTGGATCCCTGGAGAGAAATAGGATAGCCTAAGGGACTACATTGTAGAGAAGGGTTTCCATTTATGTGGGTGGTGCAGGCTGAGTGGGAAAGAGAGCTGGAAATTCAGGTTTTTCTGTGAGGTTGGGAAACCTGAGATCTAGTTAGCCAACTGTTGTGTGTTTAGACTTGGCCTAGGACCCATCCTTATGGATTCATAGCCCTGGCTTAGGGGTGACCTTTTTTTGAGAGTAATATAGCAACAATGTCTATGGTTTGGAGGAACATCCTTGGTCTGTAGCTAATTAGTGAATGTTACTTGAAAGATAAGTGCTCTCTGTGTTTTTTGTCTAAGTTTGTTCCGTTGTATATTTAATTATCTATGAGATATCTATTTTAATGTTATTGTCTACTAGTTATTTGTTGTGCATGGAACATTGTTTATCCCTTTTATGTTGTAGCATGGATATTAATTAATGCATGCGATTTTCATGCCTCTAACATTATTGAACAGTATTTTGATTTCGATATAAGATTAGAGAACTGAGTCTTGGTACTGCAGCGTGCCTCACCTATTGGTGGGTGGGTGTGTTACATCATGTGTAAATGGCGTAGCCCAGTCTATGGGAGGATGGGTACGTTACAGATTGGTATCAAAGCTACAGGTTGAAACACTGGGACATAATGGGCCTGATCTGTTAGAAAAGATATTGAGGTTGAGATTTAATTAGGACGCTGAAGTCGTGAAACTCAGGAGGAATGGAATTGCAGATTCCACACAGAAGCTAGAACGTTCAATATCCTTAGTAAAGGATTGAAGGATCGTGACCGTCCCTTTCAAATTTGGGAACAATCGCCACTGTGGGAGAAAGTTTATATTTGGACCATTTGATCTGTTCCGGAGAAGACAGATCCTTCGCAGTTGTTGGATCTATAGAAGGTATGGGGTTGTTAAGCACCAGAGTCCTTCACACTTCATTTCTTCATAAAATTGTGAGTCTTTGATGAAAAGGAGGTAAAATCCCCAAAGCTCTAAAGTCCTGGATTGAATCTACACTATAGATCGCTAGGAGGAGTCCTTGACCGTTGGATTTCTCCAAGGATAGATCTGGGTCATTGGATCAAGCACAGATCAAGACGTGGGGAACAGTGAAGAATATTATTTCCCAGCTGTCAGGTCTATGCGTGGGCGAGTGTGAGCCATATATTTCTTGACATTTCAAAGGCTTGGCACTCTGGGAGAGCAAGTCCTTAAGATGCTAGGAAGAAAATCTCCTAAAGTCCTGAACTCTAGAACAAATAATGACCGTCTGTTCTCTGGGATGCATGTCTACAAACTATCAATTATTCAACATTCGAGAGTTTTAGTCCTTATGTCATTTGGAGAATTTTTCTATGAAGTCCCGAAGTTCGGAGTCAATCCAGACTATTTTTTGTTAGGGGACACATGTCCATAGATTATCAATTATTCAGAAGGTCAGTGTTCAGAGGAATTGTTGGATGGATTTGAATAACCTTTGAAGCCCAAAGCCCTAAAGTTTCATAGTCCTTAAACTCTAGAGAAGCACAGTTTGGAAGTTTATCGGTTCAGGATATTTGTAATGGTATGTGGTGAAGTCCCTCAAAGCCCAAAGTCCCAAAGCTCCGGAGAGAAACAAACTGGGAGTCTACCAGTTCGGTGTTCGAGAGTTTTGACGTGTATGGTAGAAGAAACTTCTGAATCCCAAAGTAGCCGAAGTCCAGGAGCGTCGGAGTGACGTGGGATGTTGATGTCACTGAGGGTGACATAGAGCCACTTCATACATGCCATGTGTCATCCTATTTTATGAAATTCATGGACCCTTTTTTTGAGTTATAACTTGACATGTGTCACCTGTAGGACCAACGACCTAGAATATGTAAGTGTTGTTGATGATATAATTTATTTAGATAAAATGTTGGTTGCATATTATGTTATGATTGGTTATGGGATCATAATCGGGTTAATTCAGGAGACATACTCCTTCTATAACAATAAATAACCATAGAGTTAGTCATGTGTGAGACCATAATATGGTTGGATATGGAAGGGATATAGCACTATGTGAGTGATCAATGGTATCTACTGTATATTTGATGTCTGGACTGCAACCTCTTTTCCGAAACTGAAGAGCACTTAAGGATTATATTATTGGCGTTGTGTTTGGGTTGAAAAGGAAGGTATCCAAATAGTTAGGCAAAAATTAGGAAATGCATGGATGATGTGTTGATTCATTGGTCATACCTTCCAACTCATCATGATGGAATGAATGACATAGTTATGTGGTATTATGTAGTCAATGCATGTATTCATTGTGTAAATGTGGCCATTGGTATTGGTACATCGATTTTTATTTTATTTAATAATTAATTGTTGATTTATGAAAATCCTGTGGTACTAAAAATACATAATGATGGATAAATGCATTATATTTAATATGAATACTAGCTGAAGGTGATCAAATTGTTGTTGTTAAAATTTCAAGATCAGTTTTGAAGCTATTAAAAATGTTACAAGTACAGGAATCATTGAGTGAATTTGGGGTGAATGTATGTATATACTATATAATATAGAAATGATTATGCTAAAAACTCAAATGATGTGAGTATTTCTAGCTCATGAAGTTGAAAACACTTGAGGAACTATTAGATATCACAACATGAAAGTTGCAGGTTAATGTAGCTACATAATGAGAAATTACAAAAAATATTTGTTGGGGGAGACAACATGATATTTCTGGAAAGTAGTGGATGATAATACATGTGTATGTAATGATGAGATCATTCCAATTGATAGTTGGATCGATGGAAGTACATGAATTATAGTAGCAAACAATTATGAGATCACTTGTTTCCATGA
>ML776630.1:1376433-1389468 GCA_009831015.1 Picea engelmannii | reverse complement strand
CCATTCTTGATTCACCTTCCTTGTGTCCTCATCATGAATTTCATGGGATGCATTTTCACTTTCAGGTGTCTTCTCTATTACAAAATTTTTCAATACTTCCATGATCTCCCCTTTTAAACCATCCATCTTAGTATCCAACTTAGATTCCATTGAATCCATCATCTCTTGTAGTTCATCTTTTGTTACTATCTTCTTTTGTAAATTATTTATGTCCCTACACATTTCTTCACTTTCATCAAGAGTCCAAGTAGGATTTTCTGGAGGCTTATTTGGTGTAGAATTTCCTTTTTTGGGTGGTATGTTGGTCAAGTATCACTTTTGAACCTTGATTTTGAGGTGGTTTTGCTAGACAATATTTCTTCTGTTGTATCTCCCAAATTTTGGCCCTTCTAGGCATGAAACTTTCTTTTATGTAGTTATCTGATATTTCTTCTCTTCAATGCCATGGGTCTGATCAAAATTGGATGTGCCAAGTGGAATTTATGGTAACTTCCCCACAACTTGCTTATTTTTGGCCTTTCCAGGAGATCTCACTTGTATAGCATGCCCCACCCAAAATAATTGATATAAAATTCTGAAACTTGCACCAAAAATACTACAAACTGTCCATGATCCAATGTAACCAGTCCCACTCAATTTGGATACTCTAGGAAGAAGTTATGATTGTTTTACCTGGAACACCTGCTTGAGACTAGGCAATAGGACTAGTCAGATACCCTATCTTACACAAGGTGTATCTACAAATTTAAGATGACCCAGAAGCTGAAATTTTTACCCCAGATAAATTTATAATTTATATAAATATCCTCTGTAGTTCAAGGTCTGAAACATTACAGAAAATGTTTTATAGTGAAAATTCCACAATGACTCAGTTCAGGATGATTCCCGAACCCTATCTTGTATAGGCTGTATCTCCAAAATTATAAGGCCTCAGGAGCTTAATTTTTAACCCAATGTACCTTGATACACCTAATAAATATAATCCAAGCCGTTCCTTCTGAAACATTGTAGAAACACAGTTATAGAGAAAATTCCAAGGTGTCTCAGATGTAGCAGCGAAACCCCAAGACCTTGAGCTTTGATACCATATGTTAAGAACCAAACATCAATATAGCATAGAAAAACCTCAGAAAAAGTACTCAACACCTTGAAAAAGAGATAATTTCAAATAATAAGCATCTTTGAGGGGGAAACCTCCTTTTACCCCACTTAAATATTCAAGTACCAGATGATTCAAAATGAAAATGTCTCCCTGGTATATATAGGAGACTAGGAGGTATAATTACAATGAATGGCCTAAAGCTGACATAAATAAAATAAAATTACTAATATAATATGCCCCAATTAAGGGGTAATGAGCCAATATTAGGGCTTAACGTCCTCCTCCTAGGTAGCCATATCCATTTCCTTCAGAGGCTTTGTCTTCCTCATCAGTCTCTACATCTTGGACTTCCTCATTTTTCTTCTTCTTCTTCGCGCTGGTCTATCCAACATGCTCAACTTGGGTGACCAAGGGGATTCCTATAATTTCAACGTCAGAGAGCTTTGCATCTACATGTACACGGTGATCAAAGTGTACTTGAAGTCCAGTGGAATTTTGTCATGCTTAACCATGACAGTCGAAGGAGGGATATAATCTAGTAAGATCGATAGGATCTGTTTCACATTAGCCATATCGCCGTGATGCTTACTTCATTGTTTAGTCACATTGTTAGCACGGCTAGAACATTGTGAAGTTGAAGGGGAAGCCTATATTCCCCTAGTCAATGATTCATGTACTCCTTCAGACATAGCTCTGTCATCCATAAACTTCTTAAGAACCTCTTCAACAGACTTCTCTAACTCAGTCTGTTCACCTGGCATTCTCACTTTTAAATGGATAGGTCAGGGTAGGCGAATAGACATGCAAGGTAAACAAGTGGATGGTGATGTCTAGTTTATGAAATCACATCTCAACACACAATTAGTTATTTGTTAGCAACATTAATCATGGATGGAAAAAAGGGGTCCCAACACAACGTCCGACATGTTAAATAAGCGAGCGTCGTAACAGATTCTTCTAATGGGCAGGAATGCTTCCATTAATGCGAATTTGTCCGTTATGGCACAGTATCAACATCCAATTATGGTCTATACGTTCATAAATGTGTTTCGTAGCCGTTCTGGAGCATTATTATAACAGTCAGGGTGCCTCCAATGGTCATATAGTTTCACCATGATGAAGTCCCATTCTATGTGGTTCTACTATTCCGGTGAGGTTCAAAGCCTACAAGCCTTCCTCCTGCAAAGTCTTCTCTGTAAATTCCTATAGATTTTATAACTTGTCTTTCTTCCTACTGAGCTTCATTTCCTTCTTTCCTTTGATTCAAGTCTCTCTAATTGTTTCTGGATTCCTCTTTATATTCTTATCCTTAGTTTCTCCTATCGTAGTGACTTTGCAATGCGGATGTATTCTCAAAGGGTTTAAAGTTAATACCCCTTCCCTTACCACTTCTTGGGTAGATTTACTTTCTTCTTTCATGGATAGGTCCTTTAATCCTTATTGTGATCTTCCAATTTTGACAACTAATTCTCTTTCCTTCTGCTACTTCGACTTAACTTCTCATTCTTCTATCAGTCAATCTATTTTTCTAGCTATGAAATCCCTTAGTTCTTGATTTTTATTTTATGTAGATTCTTCCTCTTCTTTCCTTTTGATATGATCCTTCTCAATCCAAGTCTTTCCTAACAAAAGAGGGAAAGGGGCGTTATTCTCAACAAATTTAATGACTTCAAATTCCTCTTTAGTCGATGTTCCATGAATAATAATAGGTACATTAGTAATTATTCCACATAAGGTTATCATCTTTCCTTTGAATAAATCTATTCTTCCCAATGAAGATACGATAGTAGGATTTCCCAAAATTTCCCAAGTTCTTTCTATCATAATATTCACTTGTGTTTCCTCTTCCAAGACACAGTCTATGTCAAAGTCTCTTATTCTTATACCTATGCGTTGTTTTTCTTTCATGATCTCTAGTAAACTGACATCTTTTTTATCATTCATTTCTTCTTTTAACTGTACTAATGTAGTCTGAACTTCCTCTGATCCTTTCTCTTTCTGATTCTCGAACATGCTCTTATTATCTTGACTCATGTTCATTTGTTCAACTTTAGCAATAATCCTTGGGCAATCCTCAACTTCATGACCAACAATTTTACAGCAAAGGAAAATAGGACCTGTACCAAGGCATTCCTTAGCAAGATGTCCCAGTTTTCTGTAATTATAACATAGTGCCAATCCTCTCTTTCTCTTGTATGTTCCCCAACTTCTTTTGTACTGCATACTAGGATCACAGTGATGGACCTACAATCTGCACATATTATTTCTAGGTTCCTGCATCCACTTATTAGTCCAAAAATTCTTTCTATGCATAGGAATAACATATATTTCTTGAGTTCTATTAAATTTATTCATATCAACTCTTTCTTCTAACTGATCCCTAGATTTCAAACTAGGACAAAATCTATCAAACATACCTAGATTCATTCTTTCGAAATAGAAATTTTCACTTATATTATTCATATCAAATCACAAATGTTTACCTCTTTTAGGATCTTACCTCTTTTCTTCAGATCGAATTTATTTCTTAGCATAGAGCTTCACAAGTCAAGGAGAGTATTGCGCACTACAACAATAGATCTATGCACATAACTTCTCTTTTCTTTCAGTTCCCAACAATTACAGTTTCAGGTCCCAACAATAGAACCATTTTTTGGCACAAGGGAAGACCCAAGGTTCAACGCTTCAACAATGCACCAACAAAACCCTAACTACGGGCCCTTTTGGCAACACCTGCGAAGCAGGCAAAGTATCACCCGAGGTAGAGGTAGGGGGGGTTACACAAATCAGGTGTATGTAACCAATCTGGGACACATATATGTGATTACAACACTTTGCAGAGTTCTTAAGAACAACATGAATTAGTTTATCAACTTCATTCACATTGCAGAACAAAACCTAAAGATAGATCGACATAGTAACAAAGAAAAAATACACATCGCACTTAGCATCATAAGTAGATCTAACACATTAAACAAAAATAAAGAACTAATAATTCATAGATCTATCTATCATACATAAGAATCTATGCACTAATCAAATCTAGAGCATAAATATCATAGCACAAAGCAAACCATCAACACACGATATACGTGGTTCACCCCAGTGTGGGGCTACGTCCACCAATGACTTCTTCTTCTTTATTAGTCTTCAATATATTACATTCATCTGCTCCTTTGTAGTAAGCCACAGAGCCAAGCTTCACACCAGATAGGTGATATGTGCCCTAAGCTCTAGATCCACCTTCCCAAAATCAGGTCAAGGCATAGAGCCAACTCCTCTATCAAGCACAGATCCTTACACACACATTCTATTTCACAAAGAAACTCATAACTACTTGCCTCTTGCACATAGCCGGTTACCTCTCTTTTTCTCCTTTTTCACTACATTACATTCTTTCTTATTTATGATTTTACAATCGCTTACAAAAAGGCCTTACCCATGGGTTGACATCCCATAAAACCTAATGAACCCCTTGCTGGGTCTGCAAATCAAGTGAGATCCCATGATCTCAGCTCTACCTGGGCGCTCCATCTTCGATCATCCTGTCGAACTCCAAAAGGGTGGTAAAACCTAACCAGTGTTTCCTCGAAACTTGGTCGAGGGCCAACAAGGGGACAAGTCTTTTTATTATTATTTTATTTAACCATAATTGATTTTATGGAGAAAAGGGATTACATGAGCTTCTTGGGGAAGGCCATGTGGTTCTTGATTTCCAAGTAATTATATAAACCCATCTTTGATTTTCTTGGGTATTCACTTGTTCTTATTCATTCACTACACACCCTTATCACTTTTTCACCTTTAGGAGCCTCATTATTGCTAAATTCATGTTCTCTTGGTCTGAGCATGGATATGAATGTCTGCATGAGGGTGGATTTGGGTGAAGTTTGGGGTCACTCTTCCCTTGGTTCTTTTTTTCCCTCATTCCCTTTTTCTTCTTTCCTCTTCACTCACTATTGCTAGTTCGTATTCTCTTGGGATGAGCATGGAAACAAATGGAAGAAATAGGAGAGCCATTAATGAATGGGTGTAATAATTACTAATAATTCCATAAGGGAATGGATTCCTATGTGCACGCGCTTGATGGAAGTTCAAATAGAACTGTCCACAACTACAAGTCCCGAGAGTCCCAATAGGGAGACTCTTAACCAGAAGCACTAGAGCCCTAGAAGGAGATGGACAAGCCTGAGGGATTGCATGGAAGAGAAGGGGGTCCATTTTATTAGGGTTGTGGAGGATGGGTAGAAGAGAGATGGTGTACTTTGTATTTTTGTGAGTGACGAAAGGCCTATTATAGCTTGAGTGCTGAGAGACTTGTTAGTTATGAGACATATGGTAGTTCAGATAGAATTGTACACAACTGAGAACCCTTGGAGTTCCAGTAGGGATATTTCCTTTCTAGTATCACTGGAGCCTTGTAGAGAAATGGGACAACCTGAGAGACTGCATGGCAGAGAAGGGTGTTTGTTTCTATGGGTGGTGTAGGCTGAGGGGGAAAGAGAGCCGAAAATTCGGGTTTTGCTGTGAGGTTGGGAAAATTGAGAGCTAGTTAGCCAACTGATGTGTGTTTAGACTTGGCATAGGACCCATCCTTGTGTATTCATTTCACTATCTCGGGGGTGACCTGCTATTGAGAGTAAAAGAACAACATTGTCTATGGTTGGGAGGAATTTCCTTGGTCTACAACCAGTTGGTGAATGTTACTTGAAAGATAAGTGCTCTCTTTGTTTTTTGTCTAATGTTATTCCAATGTGTATTTAATTATCTCTGAGATATGTATTTTAATGTGTATGTCTGTTGGTTATTTGTTGTGCATGGAACATTGTTTATCCCTTTTATGTTGTAGCATGGATCTTCATTAATGCATGCGATTTTCATGCCTCTAACATTGTTGAACAATCTTTTGATTTCAAGATAAGATCATGGAACTGTGTCTTGGGACTACAACGTGCCTCACCTTTTGGTGTTTGGGTGTGTTGCATCCTATTTAAGTGGCATAGCCCAACCTATGGGAGGCTAGGTACATTACAGATCATATATGCAAGGAATGTAAATTATTTTTCAGTTTGGACTAATCTGGCACTCCTAAGAAAATTTTAAAGGAAGCTACTCGAAATTTGGATCTAACAGAGACTACACTTCCTCTTTCTAAAGAAACCACCCATGATCCTCCTTGTGAGAGACCCCAAAATTCCCTTCATACTTTTTCAGGAATTTTATCTCCCGAAACCCTGAAGTTGGTTTTCTCTATCAAGAACATAAAGGTGATTAACTTAATCAACAATGAAAACACCCATAAATTTATTCGTCATTGAGTTATAGAAAAAAACCATTGTTATGTCCATGTGATGCACAATTTTGAAATCATGATACCCAATGGTGGTATGATGAAATGTGGTAGTAAGTACGTTAATGTAAAAATCCAAATGGGGGATGATTTTCTCAAATAAAAGATGTTTTCTATTGAAATGGGACGATGTGATATAATTCTTGGAATGAAATGGTTGAAAACATTGGTTCCAACTACAATGTGTTTAAGGAAATATACATGAGATTCAATAATGAGGTTGTAATCACACAAGATCTGTAGTTAAAAAAATTTATTAGCTCTCATCATATAAAAAATATCTCCAAGAAAGGCCACTTAGGAGTTATTTCTCAATTCAATGCCATCCAAGTTATGAGTAGGTCCCCACAAGAAATTCAACCTAATTTGTAGTTGGTTTTGAATAATCATTAGCAAGTATTCAAGACACCTCATGGATTAGCTCCTTCATGCGACATCTATATTGACATCCTTTTGCACAAAATAATGATATTGAAAAGATAATCCAGGAATTGTTGGAGGATGGCATGATATATCCTAGTAGTAGATCCTACTGATCACCAATCATCATGGTATTGAAGAAATAATATAACCAAAATATGTGCCTTAACTTATATGCTCTTAATAAGTTGATGGTCAAATATAATTTCCCCATCCCAATCATTGATGACCTCTTGGATGAGCTTCATGGTGCCTAGTTCTTCAGTAAACTAGTCATTCACTCTGGTTATCACCAAATTTGAGTGAATAAGGTATACATTCCTCAGAATAATTTTCACACACATGAACGAAATTATGAGTATTAGGTAAGGCCTTTTGGTCTTTGAAATACCCCATCAACTTTTTAGAGCCACATGAAGAATATGTTTCATCCCCTTTTGCACAACTTTGTGCTTGTTTTATTTCATGATATTTTGATTTATAACAAGACTTGGGAGTCACATGTGGAGCATGTTGAAAAATCCATACAAGTACTTTGGGATAACTAGTTGTTCCTCACATGTTCCAAATGCACTTTTTGTTTTTCTTAACTGGAATATTTAGGTCACGCATTTAATAGGATAGGGGTGTGATTGGATCCCAAGAAAAATGAGGCTTTGAAAGGTTGGTCATGCCCTAAGGATGTGAAAATATTACATGGTATCATAGATTATTTTATGGGATAAATTTCACAAATGGGATAATTATCCATGGTTTTCCCAAAAAGCGATTCATCAATTTCCATTTTTTTCTAAAAATGGTTTTCCCAAATTCCATAGAATAAAATTATTTTACGTTAAAAATCACCAAACTTTTATAGAAACTATATAAAATCCTTAGAAATTTGAATAGTTTTACAAACGTATCGCCAAACATTTTGCATTATGCATATTAAGGACTAGTAAGATTAGCTTGGGTTTCTACATTTTAATATAAATCTCCATCCTTAAAATTATCCATGCATGGTTTCTTAGGACTTACTAGCTACTGATGGAAGTTTGAAAACAATTATGGGAAATTGTAGTCCCATTAACTACCTTTATCAATAAGAAATACTTTGTTTGCAATGATGCAATAAAGTAGGCATTTAATTCTTTAAATGAAGCCATGTGTACTACTCCAGTCTTAATAGTTCCTAATTTCAACAAGTCTTCATCCTGGAATGTGATGACTTTGGAAATTTTCTTAAGGAATCAATGATGCAAGAGGGGTACCCATTGAAATTCACTAGTAAATAATTGTGTGACCAAAACTTGGGAAAGTTTACTTATGAGAAAGAAATGATGACCATCCTTCATGCTATTGATACATGGTACTCGTATCTCATTGGGAGGCACTTCAAAATTAAGATGAATAATCATATATTTTTTGGAATAGTGGTTTTCATGACTAGTGTAATAGAAGTGAGTCACTAATATGTTAGGTTATGATTATGAAATCATACATAATAATAAAAAGGAGAATGTAGTGTGTGATGTGTTCCTAATAAATGTGGGGAGGAAGGGACCCTCTTTTCCTTATCCTTATCAATAATTGATTGGATTGTAGAAGTATGATAGGAATGGTTGGCTAATGAGAATGTGGTTCAACCCATCCAATAATTCAATGAGTAGCTAAACCACCTTACATGATATACTTGGTAGCATGCCACCTTGTAGTATACATGTCATATTTTGTTGGTATATAACTCTTCTTTAAAAGAAAAAGTGTTAGTAAAACTACATTCATCTTCTATCATGGACCACTCTAGATTTTATAAAGAATATAAATGAGTTAAGTGATGATTTTGGGATGTAATGAGAAATGAAATCCACACCGTTGTAGCTAAATGTGACACATGTAAAAATAACAAGCATAAAATAGTGAAGACCTCAAGGGAATTATAGCCCCCGCCAAATTCCCCCATTATCTAGGATGAAATTTTCATGGATTTGATAGTTGACCTACCTAAACTTGGAAACAATATTTCATCAAGATGGTAGTTGACCACCTTTCCAAATATGCTCACTTTTTTGTTGTACAACACCCATTTACAATGTCCATAGTTCCAAAAGATTCATGGATCAGATTTTTTAATTACATGGCATGCCCTATTCCATTATGATGGATCTTGATCCCACCTTCACCAAAAAATTATAGTAAGATTTGTTTAAGCTATAATATGCACTCTTAAAAATGAGCACGATTTATCATCCCCGAACAGATGGTCAAACATAGGTGTTCAACAAGTGTCTATAAACTTGCTTGTGATGTTTTTCATTAGATCAACATCATGATAGGATTCCCAAATGACCTACACAGGTTACACATGATATCTTTGAATTGGAAAGAATGGTGAGAAAAACAATCTATCTCTATAGGTATAATATAAATACTACATAATAACTAACATTTAGTAAGAACCCTTGATTTCTTTTCTCCTTCCAACTAGAGTTTTTTCTTTGCATCCATAACAAAATTGATTCTCCCAATAGATTTCTACATCAAATAATAAAGTGTAAAATTGATTACTATGCATATATAATATCTTATAAATAATTCTTATAGCTTGTTTAGAAACAAAAAAAGACATAACAGAAATTAGAAAATCAAAGTAAAAAGTCGTATAAGAATAGAACATGAAAAAATAGTGATTCTTATCACTTACATTAATTAAATCTCAAGAAACTTGGACAAAGGTCCTTAGAAACCAATTCAGATGATAAAATTGAATCCATAACCTTACAAGTACTTGAAACAAGAATTATTTGTATCTTTGTCCACTAAGCCACTCTTTCCTCTATGTACATACCATCTTAGTGGGTAGTAGACAATATGTGGAACATTAAAAAAAACCCTCCTTTAAAATATCATAAAATAATGAACCTTGGAATCAATTTTAAGCCCATAATGTTTTTCCACAATAGCACAAATCTATGTCCTATAAGAAACTACTTATATCATGTGCCTTCAGTAACTGATGGAACCCAAATGAAAATACAATCAAGTATAAAATAAATTAAATCTTCCAAAGTATATAGCCTTGGGAAAAATAAAATTAAATCATCTTACCAATGGATCACCATCATTTTGTTCAAAATATTTCCATGCAATTTGATTTGGTTTGATAAGGTGTTAGTACCATATTTCATCCTGTCACCAATATGAATATTTTCAAAGGTTACAAGGATGAGACTAGACAAAGTAAGGATAGAGGGTGAACCTACATAGCCTCTAGAGAGAGAATGCTAACATACTTTGAGGCAAATTAAAGAAAACATCAGAAATGCCATGCCTTGGGTGCCGAAGGAAACATTTTAGTGCTTGGGATCTTATCAGAAGTAAATCATGGCCTATTTCACCCCAAAAAGTCTTAAGCACTTTTAGCTAAGGGGCATATTATGAGACCAGAGCCTAGGAACCAAGTGATGATGAATGTGCAGGCTCGATCATAGGATGACTACAAGAAAGGAAGATCTATGGTGAGAAATCAACATCACACCATAAATATGCATGAGAGATAAGAAGCACAAGTGGTGCGATAGTGGTTTGAAGAGACACACGTCACAAAGTGAATAATGTCAGCCGACAAGAGAAATAAAAGGATAAAACAACCCCGTTGGGTTGTGATAGTGGTATTACAGTTTCACCAAACCAATCATACACGCATTACAAAGTGCACCTATCCACTCACTCAACACCACTTAGAGCCGACTTAGCAGTCCACCATGCAAATTTGGAAACACTAGCAACAAAATGGCATACCAGCAAAGCACCTGTCAAAATGAGTCCAAATCCGCCACTTGTAAAACAATGGGGCCTAGTTGAGATCTAGAAAAACACCACATGATAAGTGATTCATTGATTTAGGTGGATGTCAATGGTCACCCGCCTATTCCACTAGATCAAAAAACAATTTTCCACCTTGGCAGTTTTTCGACAGTGATTCAGGTTCCAAACTTCCAGGGTCGTTTTGAGGCCCTAAATGAAGTTTTTTTGGGGATTTGGGGCCTAAGAGATTAGTTCATTCCATCTCTTAAGATAGTCAAAAACATTTATTCTCGGTTAGACCTTTCCAATGGTGTATCAAGTGCCCCAAACGAATATTGTATGCAAAATTTACGCCCTCGGGAAGTTGACGTATCAACTACCCCCATCGAGGCCCACAGACCTTTTGGATTTTTATCTTTCGGGGTTAGGGTTTTGTATTTTCCTTATGTGATGCAGGAGCATCATAAGCAGTCAAGAGAGAGTGAAGGGGAAAATAGTTGGAAGGCCACCTACGCCCATTGTGCCCGTTTTGATTTTTTTTTTTGAAACATTAATGTAATGGTTAAAGGGAAGCGTACTTACATATTGTAAATAGATCTTGAGCGATTGCTCTCATCTGTAAAAAATTAAGGAATTTATGTGTAGTAAATGAAAGTAGGTAGGTTTGAATGAATATTAGACAGTTTAGGAGCGTAGGAGGGAAAACCGACTATAGACACCCTCACCTTTGTATCATTGTAACATCAGAGAGCATTGTTGTATCATAAGCATAGAGAGAGATAACAGAGTGTTGTAGAAGAATCCATGTACAGGAGATTTGAATTTAATATATGAATCTTTTGAGCAGACTCATGGTGTTATGATGTTCTCTGTGTATACATGCTAAATGGTATGCTTATGGTTGTTTATTCTCTCTGTTATGCATTTGCTTTAATATTGTGTGAATGTATGATTTCATGTTGAATGTTGAAGTCTGAGAGAGAGAGAATGAGTTTAAATTGTTTCTCTTCCTGAGTGAGAGAAGTTCCTACAAGGAGTGTAGTTAAATTGTCTGCAAGGAGTGCATCGACAAGGTTCAGAGTTTATCTCTGAAAGCTCAGGAGAGATATCGTTGTCCTCATTCCCGCAGAAGTGCAGGTGAAGCACAGAAGTCGTGCAAGGTGTGCACAGACTGGTTGAAAGCTTAGAATTTATCAACTAAGGGGTGAATTGAAGGACTGTTATTGTAGGAGGGTGCACAGAGTCGAGAATTCAAATACCTAAAAGTATTTGAGGGATTTCCACAAGGAGTGCGTGCAAGAGTCTTTTAGAAGACTCAAAATTGCGGAGAAAGATCAGAAGGGGTAGCGCCATTGAAGTGTTCACAGGAGGACAAGGTCAAACTACTTTGAAGGGAAACAAGGGTCGAATTCATCCAATAGAATTTAATTTATAGTGGAATAACCTTGGTTTATTTCACAAGATTTATCAAGGAGCAATGAGCGGTCGAAATTCTCTGTGGGGAATTCATGAAACCACAAGGACCATAGAATCCAGGGAAGTCACAGGGTGGTTAGAGGTAGGAAAGCTTTCCACTCTAGGATCCAAAATCAACGTGGACCATTGATCATGCTTTACATAATCTGTCAGATCATTTCGGCATTTCGGGGATCCTAACGACAAGGATTTGAGCACAGTGAACCGAAAATCCCGAAGCCGCGAGTTGCAATAGGAATTGGATTAGAGTTTCAGGATTTCAACACTTCGGGTGTCAAGAAATGGAGAAGGCAACGTTTTGGGATAGAAATTCATGAAAGCTGGGAAGAGTGATAGGTGGCGTACTTGTCACCAGGTGGAGTCAAACCTTGTTGATCGTTTTAGGGTTCGGAAGTCGAAGGACTGGGAGCCTTTGTGGTATACCTAGGGAGGTAATATGGGGTACCTAGGGAGGTATGCCGCGATTTTCTGCCGAAACTTCTTGGGTTTATTTTTTGAGTTTTTTTGTGACAGATGCAGCACTGAAGAGTTCATAGGGTGCTCAGATGGCTATTTCTTCTCAAACCTTGAAAGAAATTCTTGAATCATTCAAAGCCCAATTGGATGATAGATTGGATGCATTTGCACATGGCCTCACAAACAGCCTCACACATAGCCTCATAGTCAGCCTCACATATGGCCTCAATGATAGTTTTCATAGTATTCAAGATTCATTGAATGACATGCAGGAGAGATTTCTTATGCAGGGCTTCATTAATGAATATAATCAAGAAAGATATGCTTGGTATGATTTTGAGGACGATTATGATGATTGGTATATGGATAGTTGTCATTTCTGGGATGACAACCACTTCCATATTTTATTTGATGACTCTAATCCACCTTCTGTAGAGAACAT
>ML776630.1:1350014-1376190 GCA_009831015.1 Picea engelmannii | reverse complement strand
GTAGTTAGATATAATAAATGTAAGAGGAATTCTTAGAAGGTTCTACTTCTAGAAGATTCCTCCTCTAGAATGTTCTTAGGTGATGGTAGCACTATATAAAGGGGTTCAAGCAATGTAATGAGATATGAAGAGAAGTATTGTATGTGGAGCTGAAGCTCATTAGGAGGTTGCCCCCTCAAAGAGGCAAGTGAACAGGAGAGGATCCCTTCCATAATAGGATCCATTGTATGGTGTTTCCCTACCCTAAGGGTTTGATGGTAATAAAGAAGATTTTTCATATTGTTCTTGTGTATCTGTTGTAGTGCTTTTGTATTCAGCATTGGGTTCTTAACAGCCTTGCATCCGGATTCACAAAATCGTGAAGTCCAAAATCCTGATGAAGTGAGAAGCCTAATGGGAAGCCAACCTTTGCTGAGTGCATCAGAGTTTGGAAATTCAGGTTTAAGAGGTGGTAGAGATAGGAACCCTCAACAACAGAGATCGCAAAATCATGAAACCCGAAGTCCCGAATTAGCGAAGGGCGTGATCCTGTTTCGGGTTAGGAGATTTGTGTTGATGCTTCATGTTTGATAATGTGGGCACACCCATAAGGAGTTGTAGTTACACAATTGTGTTTGAAAGGTACTTCCTTAGGGGAAACTAAAGAGTCAATTAGACTCAAAGGGAAGACATAGAGCAATCATGCGTGGACCTTGGACCTGAGGGTTTGGGGATTTGCATCATTTGGTATCAAAGTGCAGAAAGATTCTTTGCTTTCCGTAGCAGATGAAGGAAGAATATTTCTCAGCCATGCCATCGAGAAGAAGAGATAGACCAATGCCTAATCCAGTAGTGGAAAGGGAAATGCGTGAATTACGTGCCAGGCTTGATGCCATGGAGATAGCACAGAGGCACACAATCGAAACTGGGGATATCAGTGAGGCTGAAAATGAAAATGAAGTTGTACATGGAGAAGAAGTCGCAGTCGAAGATGTTGTAGACGAATGTCTATTCAGGGCTGTCGCAAGAATAGGTGCTAGAGAAAATATGGAAATTCCCATGTATGAGGGAAACCTAGATGTTGAAGAGCTTTTAGATTGGATTAGAGCTCTGGATAAATACTTTGACTATGAGGATGTTGAGGAATATAGGAAAGTAAAACATGTTATCACAAGACTTAAAGGGCATGCAACATTATGGTGGGATGAATTGCAAGTTGAAAGATGTTGCAAAGGCAAGCATAAAATAAAAAGTTGGGATAGAATGGTTGTGAAGATGAAAGCCAAATTCATACCCAAGGATTATCAAATTACTCTGTTTCAGAGGATGTAGAACTTGAGACAAAAGCTTATGACAGTGAAATAGTACACTGAAGAATTCTACAAATTAAACATCAGAGCAGGTCATCGGGAAAGCGACAATGAGAAGGTTTCCAGATACATGAATGGTCTGAGATATGACATCCAAGATGAGATGAGCATGATGATCATTCAGAATGTAGAAGATGCTTATCAGATGGCTCTAAAAGCTGAAGAGAAGTTGAGCCAAAGGCAAGGTCAGAGAGGTCGAGGCAGAAGTCAAGCCAGAGGCAAGATAATTTCCCAAGACAGAGCTCAAAAACCTCAAGAAGAGGGGAATAAACCTCAAACTCAGCATGAGAGAGGAGGAAGCTCACAGAGAGGGAAGTATGCTGATAGAAATAATTTTCCTCGAACTAGAGGAAGAGGAAGAGGCTGAGGTGGAGAAATAAAATGTTTTACCTATGGAAAAAATAGACACAAATCCTATGAATGTCCAGATAGAAAGAAAGAAGGAGGTGAAACTCACATTGTTGAAGCTCAAGGATAGAATGTTGAGGCAGAAGATGCTGAGGGTGGAAGATCACTGATGATGAGAAAAGTTCTCTTAACACTAGAGAAGGAGGCGGAGAACCCAACCCAAAGAAACAGTTTGTTTCAAACTACTTGCACGACCAAAGATAGGGTATGCAAAGTTATCATGGATAGTGGTAGCATAGACAATCTTTTTTCTACAGATATGGTAGAAAATCTAGAACTAGAGGCTATTGTACATCCAAGCCCATACAAAGTTTCGTGGCTACAAAAAGGACATCAGGTAAATGTCACTAAATAATGTTTAGTTGAATTTAAAATAGGAGGATATAACGATGAAATATTATGTGATGTCATTCCCATGGATATTTGTCATCTATTGTTGGGTAGACCATGGCAATATGATAGGAATTTGGTTCATGATGAGAGAAAGAACACATACACCCTGGAGAAAAATGGGAGGACACACATGTTGTTTCCGATTAAGGATAAAGAAGTGAAACCAGAAGTGAGCAACACTGTACTTCTCATGAGTGGGAAGGAAATTCTTAAGGAGGTTAAGAACAAGGAAGACACACAATTTATTGTGGTCAGGAAGCCTATAATTGTTTTAACTAGTACAAGAGTGGATGAATTACCAGAGGAAATCCAGAAACTGCTAGAAGAGTTCACTGATATAGTAGTGGATGAACTACCTTGTTCATTGCCACCGATCAGGAGTATAAGTCATCACATTAATCTTATACCTGGATCTAGTTTAACAAACAAAGCAGCGTACAGGTTGACATTGCAGGAGAATGAAGAAGTCAAGAAGCAAGTTCTGGACTTAATGGATAAGGGATTGATTAGAGAGAGATTGAGTCCATGCCCTATTCCAATAGTACTCAGCCCAAAGAAAGATGGAGGCTGGAGCATGTGTACAGAATCAAGGGAAATCAATAAGATTACCATCAGATATAGATTTCCATTGCCAAGGATGGATGATTTGATGGATTTCTTGAGTGGAGAATTTTTTTTTTCAAAGATTGATTTGAAAAGTGGATATCATCAAATTCGTATGAGAGAAGGTGATGAATGGAAGACAACATTCAAGATGAATGAAGGGCTGTATGAATGGCTTGTTATGCCATTTGGATTAACAAATGTGCCTAGTACTTTCATGAGGTTGATGAATGAAGTCCTGAAGGATTTCATTGGGAAATTTGTCATTGTATATCTTGATGATATATTGATTTTCAGCAAGACAGAAGCAGAACACTTAAATATTTAGCTGCAGTGATGAGGAGGTTATAGCAAGAGAAAATACTGATAAACATGAAGAAGTCATCATTTATGAGGACATAAATCATTTATTTGGGTTTTGTTATCTCTGCGAATGAGTTGAATATGGATCCGGAGAAGGTGGATGCGATTAAGAATTGGCCATCGCCGAGAAGTGTGTTTGAAGTTTGAAGCTTCCATGGTTTATCTAGTTTCTACAGGAAATTCATCTGAAATTTCAGTGGGATTAGCACACCGATGATGGACACAGTGAAGAAAAGACACAAAGAATTTTACTGGACAGAGGAAGTAGAGAAGAGTTTCAACTTTCTGAAGAAGAAGATCACAGAGCAACCAATTTTGGTGTTGCCATATTTCAGTAAGACATTCCAGGTCAAGTGTGACACTAGTGGATTTGCAATTGGAGTGGTATTGAGCCAAGATGATAGGCTGATTGCATACTTCAGTGAGAAACTGAATGAAGCGAAGGCCAAATACTCAACATATGAAAAGGAATTTTATGCATTCATACAAGCGCTGAAGAAGTGGAGACATTATTTGGTTCCTAAAGAGTTTGTTTTGTACAGCGACAATCATGCTTTGCAATTCATGACTCGACATGACAAGTTGAACCAGAAGCATGATAAATGGGTTGAATACATGTAGAATTTTACTTTTGTAACTAAGCATATTTCTGGAACTACTAACAAAGTTGTTGATGCTTTGAGCAGGAAATGTTTGCTTATGCAGGAATTCAGAGTCAAAACTTTGGGTTTTGATAACCTCAAAGAAATGTACAGAGATGATCTAGATTTTAAAGAGGCGTATGAGACATATGAGAATCCAATTCTCAGGGATAGAAGCCAACGGACCAAATATATGATCCAGGATGGATTGTTATTCAGGGGTAATCAACTATGTATTCCAAAATGCTCCATGAGGGAGAATCTGTTGAAATAAAAACATAGTGGAGGATTGGCTGGACATTTCGGTCATGAAAAAACATTCTCAAAATTGAATGGCTCATATTTTGGCCAGGAATGAGGACAGATGTTAAGAAATTTGTGGACAAATGCAGAATTTGTCAGCACACAAAAGGGAAAAGACAAAATACAGGGTTGTATCAACCATTACCCATACCAGAAAGGTTGTGGGATGCAGTGAGCATGTATTTTATATTGGGGCTGCCAAGAATGAAAAGAGGATTTGATTTATATTGGGGCTGCCAAGAATGAAAAGAGGATTTGTGGTGGTAGATAGATTTTCAAAGATGGAACATTTTATACCATGCCAGAAAACCAACGACACAACTCATATTGCGAACCTATTTTTCAAAGAAGTTGTTAGACTTCACAGATACCAAGAAGTATAGTTTCAGATCGGGACACCAAGTTCATGGGACATTTCTAGAGGACTTTATGGAAGAAGTTGGGGACAAGTTTTTCTTTTAGCTCAGCTTATCATCCTTAGACAAATGGGCAGATAGAAGTTGTAAACAAAAGCTTGGGAGATTTACTGAGAAGCTTAGTGACTGAACACCGCAGTCAGTGGGATAATATTCTACCATAGGAGGAATTTTCTTATAATGATTTGATCAATAGAAGCATAGGGCAGAGTCCATTCCAAATTATATATGGAATGAAACCAAGGGGAGTTTCTGAATTGAAAGATTCAGAATAGAATGAATTCAGGAGTGCTAGTGTAGAGGACTTTGCAGAATTGATGAAAGAGCTTCACACCCGAATTAAGGAGCAATTGCAGAGTTCAAGCCAAGAGTATAAGCATAGAGCATACCAACACAAGCGATAACTTCAGTTTGAAGTTGGTGATCTGGTTCTTGCACATCTGGGGAGAGAGAGTTTCCCAAAGGGAACATACAACAAGCTGAAGATGAAAAATATTGGACCATGCAGAGTTTTGAAGAAATTTGGGGCAAACGCATATGAGATTGAATTACCCAATGGGATCAGAATCTCACCAATATTCAATGTTGTGGATTTGTACCCTTAAAAATTTGGAGAAGCAAGAGTAGAGAATGAACAGATAGAGGTTTAGTGGACTAAACAAATGCCTGTAGCTGAAAAGCCGCAGATGGAAAGTATACTTGACGAGAGAATCAGGAAGAGGACTAGGAGAAAAGAATATTTTGAATACTTGGTCAAATGGAAAGGACATTCAGTTGAAGATGCCAACTGGGAAAATGAAGCAGAAATGAAAAAGCATGGATAGACCATGCAAGAGCTCATGAACAGGAGTTCATGAAAATTTTCAAGTGAGGGAGTATGATGCAGGAGCATCGTAAGCAGTCAAGTGAGCATGAAGGGGAAGACAACTAGAAGGCCACCAGTGCCTGTTTTGAAATATTTTTTTGAAACACTAATGTAATGGTTAAAGGGAAGCGTACTTACATATTGTAAATAGATCTTGAGCGATTGCTCTCATCTATAAAACATTAAGGAAATTATTTGTAGTAAATGAAAGTAGGTAGGTTTGAATGAAGATTAGACAGTTTAGGAGCGTAGGAGGGAAAACCGACTATAGACACCCTCACCTTTGTATCATTGTAACATCAGAGAGCATTGTTGTATCATAATCATAGAGAGAGATAACAAAGAGTTGTATAAGAATCCATGTACAAGAGCTTTGAATTTAATATAAGAATCTTTCGAGCAAACTCATGGTGTTATGATGTTCTCTGTGTATACATGATAAATGGTATGCTTATGGTTGTTTATTCTCTCTGTTATGAATTTTCTTTAAAATTGTTTGAATGTATGATTTCATGTTGAATGTTGAAGTCTGAGAGAGAGAGAATGAGTTTCAATTGTTTCTCTTCCTAAGTGAGAGAATTTCCTACAAGGAGTGCAGTGAAATTGTCTGCAAGGAGTTCATCGACAAGGTTCAGAGTTTATCTCTAAAAGATCAGGAGAGATACCATTGTCCTCATTCCCCTAGAAGTGCAGGTGAAGCACAGAAGTCGTGCAAGGTGTGCGCAGGCTGGTTGAAAGATCGGAATTTATCAACTAAGGGGTGAATTGAAGGACTGTTGTTGCAGGAGGGTGCACAGAATTGAGAATTCAAATACTTAAAAGTATTTGAGGGATTTCCGCAAGGAGTACGTGCAGGAGTATTTTCGAAGACCCGAAATTGCTGAGAAAGCTCAAAAGGGGTAGTGCCATTGAATTGTTCAAAGGAGGACGAGGTCGAACTACTTCAAAGGGAGACAAGGGTCGAATTCATCCAAAAGAATTTAATTTCCAGTGGAATAACTTTGGTTTATTTCACAGGAGTTATCAAGGAGAAACGAGTGATCGAAATTATCTATGGGGAATTCACGAAACCACAAGGACTGTAGGATCCAGGGAAGTCACAGGGTGGTTAGAGGCAAGCAAGATTTCCACTCTAGGATCTAGAATCAATGTGCACCGTTGATCCTGCTTTACACAAGCTGTCAGATCATTTTATCATTTTGGGGATTGTAACGATAAGGAGTTGAGAACAATGAACTGAAAAATCCCGAAGTCGGGAGTTGCGACAGGAATTGGATTAGAGTTTCAGGATTTCAGCACTTTGGGTGTCGGGAAACTAAGAAGGCATCATTTTCAGAGCGAAAGTCCCAAAAGCTGGGAAGAGTGACAGGTGGCATACTTGTCGCCAGGTGGAGTCAAACCTTGTTGACCATTTCTAGGTTCGGAAGTCGAAAGACTGGGAGCCTTGCATCCGGATTCATGAAATCGCGAAGTCCAAAATCCCAATGAAGTGAGAAGCCCATTGGGAATTCAACCTTTGTTGAGTGCATCGGAGTTCGGAAATTCAGGTTTCAGAGGTGGTAGAGATAGGAACCCTCGACAACAGGGATCGCGAAACTCGAAGTCCTGAATTAGCGAAGGGCGCTATCCTATTTCGGGTCAAGAGATTTGGGTTGATGCTTCGTGTTTGATTGTGTGGGCACACCCATAAGGACCTGTGGTTACACAATTGTGTGTGAAAGGTATTTCCTAAGGGGAAACCAAAGAGTCAATTAGACTCAAAGTGAATACATAGAGAAATCTTGCGCGGACCTTGGACTTGAGAGTTTGGGGGTTTGCGTCATTATGTTAAAAAGGCCTTTGGAGCCTCATTGTAACAATCATGTTCTTGTGAATGGGAGTAGCCATCACATCTCTTCTTTGAGATAAGATGCCACCATTTTAGTGAGCCTTTTACACTGTATTTCTACATTTTTGTACATTTCTCTCATTAATATAAATTGTGTATTACTGTATCTCTATGTTTATTGCATCATTTATGTGTATCTCACAATATCTCTGTATATTTCATCTGCCTTCATTTCATTCTAAAAAATATTTCCGATCACTCACAATTTGACCCATTACCACATAAGCACCAACATGGGTGAATATGAATTTTCCACGTGTCCATGGGAACATGATGATGTCATCATGAGGTCACTCAAAATTTCACACCCTCTCCAAATTTTCAAAGAACTCAACCACAAGGAAGGTGACACGTGGTCATAAAATGCACGAGGAAGTATATTTCAAATAGGTGTGGGATATAACGATGACACACCAAATCAATTGATATATAAGTGTTATGGGATAAAATGTCATAGGGATATAACAATATGGATGACAATATATTCCTAGGATATTCCTATTGATCCTACATAGAAAGAGTTATATTTCTTTGGTCTTCCTAGATCTAAGGCAAGAAATTTCTATTATACCAAGAGATGATATATTAACATACCTTATATTTGAAGGTTGTCCTTATGTATCTTGGTTGTTGTAGCTCTTGAAATGTAGCTCCAACTCCTGTAACCTGCTTCCTGCACACAAGAAACAAACAACACCAATATCATTATTCTCCTAGTATTAATAATCACTACTTGTATTTAGATATAACTTGATTTATTACTCATAGGATCAAATCCAAACCATTCATGATTAAAAAAAAAACAATTTTGGGGAAAACCAATGATATATTAATTAACATAAAGAAATTACATCAAGATCATACCTTGGGTGATGATGCAATTATCCTTTGGGGCCTTTCTTCTTGCTTCTCCTCAACTTCTTGATTAGGATAGGCACTATGATTTATGTCTGTTGTGAATAGGAAAATATCCTCTACAAATGGACATTATAACACTACCAACGATTCCTCCACTTGCTCAAGACTTTCCTTTTTTATATAGACCCTTGGAGGAGGCTTGAGAGAGATTCTAGATCTTCTAGGGACCACTAGAGACTCGAATGGTGTGAGTTCATAGGATTATTCCATGAATATATAACTAATCCATCGCCTATTTCTTCATAACTCCACGAATATAGAAGGTTTTACAATTCATCGCATGTTGCAGTACTACTGATGTGCAATGATTATCGCTTTTTGTCCCCTATTAGACCTGCGATGACCTCCAAAAAGGGTTCAAATATCAAGACAAACACGTATTTTGGATTTCATCTTCTTTTGAACTCCCTTCTAGCCTATAAAGTGGAAATTAAGGTTATAAAAAATTCCACCTGTTGTGTGAGATCGGGAAAGGAATGGATGGAAAAAATACATTACAATAAAATAGTGTCCATGTGAGGAAATGTGAGGAGAGTGAAAAGGAGGTTCGAAAGTCAAATAATTCATGCAATCAAACACCAAGGATGAGAGCATAAATATACCATCCCCTAGGTACACATACTCAAACTCTAAAAGAGCATGACCACCAAACAATACAATGTAGATCAATGATGAGAAATGCTAGACCATGGCCATGAAAGAATACATGGTGGATTGGTGTCATCAATAAAACCGTATCCATAAGACAATACTGTTGAGTATCCATTTTGACACCTCTATTAGCTCATATTATCTTATATCTAGGTCAATGTTACCTCTGACATGTGTATATGTTGTATATTTCCTCCATAAACCTACCTTTTGATCTTATCCATATACATAAAGAGGTAACCCATGTTTAAACATGATTTGTTTGATTTCTTGATTAAATTGGGATTAAATGGTTGATTGTCTATGCTCCTAATTGCTTTGATTATTATTAAGCAACTTCATGAAAAGGAATCACCTCATCTGATACTCATCTTCAGGATTCATTTGGTACTTTCATTGGTCTGGTACTGCAACAACCAACTTTGGTACTCTACATGATTCGGTACCAACACTGCGTTGATCTGGTACCACCTCTGCATTGATCCGGTACCACCTCTATGTTGATCTGGTACCAACTCTGCACCTATTCCAGTACCACCGTGGCACTGATCCAGTACCTAGATATATTACTGTGCTAGTCCGGTACTAAACCCCTACCTACATGATTAACATTTTGAGCGAGTATGCTGGTGGTGATTCCAAGAAATTAGTTGGATGGAAGTATCCTTAGATATTTTGGAGAACACGATAGACTTCATCACTCATGCACTTCATGTCATGAGGATGGAGTCCATTCCTTGAGATACGATATGATTCACCAATTGTAATATTTTGTAAACATTTGATAATTATCCCCAGACCTTGATTATAACGACTAACCTTCTTTAAAAGGGATGTTGTGTAGATGATAGATAGTAAGTAGAGAATGATATACACTATTATGCTGGGAAATGAAATGTTGAATTACTGATTCACTTGATCAATTGAAGGAATACAAATGCTAGTTTGTGCAATTCATGGGTATGAATAAAGTGTTTTAGTCTATAATTTATTTAGAGGTACCTTGTTGGTTTAGCAAGGGCCCACCACCCCAACCAAGGTAAGCCTCCTTGTATATGTCTTAGTGTGGAATAAGTTAATTGTGTGAGTCTGAAAATATAATAGTTGTGTGTTGCAAATGATTCTAAGTGTATGAACTTTCCAAAGTACAATACAAATTTCTAAATAGATCTTATTTTGGATCAATGTGAATGAACAATTATACATTGGGCATAGTAGATAATTCTATTTTCATTTCCGCAGATTGATAATTAGTTAACAAAAGTTGGATAAATGTTTTGGGATTGTTAAATAAGAAATTGTTATTGTTTTGAATTTATGGTTGTGATGTTCTCAGTAGGCACATGAACAATAAGACTTCATCTCTCACCTTCATGCTCCATGTAATGAAGAATTTCAATCATATTGATTGTCTCCTGTCATGAGGAAGATTTGATTGGAATTGATTAGGTTATGATTGGTTTCTTTCTAAGAGTAAATAAAGTGAATTGTTAATTGCTATTTCAATTGCTACATGAATAAAGGTCTCAATTATTCTCTTCATTTCATGAGCCTATAATGAACATAATTGTTATCTAAGAAAGAACCTTTTCAATTGAGTGTTCATTTGAGAGTTTTACTATAAGATTTATCTTCTAAGTTTGAAGTTGTGTGAAGTATTCAGATATTACAAAAACATAGTGTTATGTTATTAATTATATCATGATCAAGCTAGATACAACAAACATAGATAGGTTACATGTTTTCAACACATATGGTGTAACAACTCTTTTGATTACAAATCCCGGATTGACATATAAATGCGTGCAATATAATAAGCATATATATACACCAAAAAATACAATGTGGATCTATGTGATGAACACAATCATAGCCACCAAAAAATACAATGTGGATCTATGACACAACATACTGAGGAAAGTGACCCCAAAGTATTCAAAGTACTCATATACAAGTGATATACTCCATCAAAACTTGGGAGGGGATGCTATAAAGAAATGATGTGTCCCCAAACCCAAGGTATTCATCCAAAACTTATATGGTATGAATCTATGACATGCAAATAGATGAGATGATGTCAAGAATGGTAGAAACCGTTTGATTACCGGTCATTGAAGTATATTGTTAACAGATGCGAGGAGAGCCACTGATGATGGAGATGGACCCCAAGGTACATACTGCAATCTAGCGAGTGTGAATGGAGGATTTGATGTCAAACACTTGTAGAATTAATCAATCAAGATTCAATGATATAAACTCATTTTTGATCATGAGGAGGCCTGCCAATGAGGACTGCAAGCACCAAGGTATTAGCTAGTTTCTAGATCCCTCTCCTATATAATGTGATGAATTTGATAGGAAGAGATACATCTAAGGGATTCCTTGATGTATCCCCCATCAATCGACATGAAACATACACTAAGAGAGGATGTAAAGAGAGAGCATCACTAAGTACAAATGACATAGGGATGGATGACTCAAAAAGTCAACAAAAAAGTAGATGGTTGACTCTGACTTAAACTTCCCTCGAACATATAGCATGACACAATGGTGACATGGATATAAGATAGAAGAGATGGACGAATGTAGTGCCAAAATGCAGAAGGTATTGAAACACTCTCCATGTTTATTGGAAGAGTAACCATTCAAAGGAGTAGCTCTGACTCATATTACTGGGATGAATCATAGGCAAGCTAAAACCCAACTGTATGACAGGGACTTAAAAAATAGGTTCCATGTTGAAGGTTGAATCGATTGATGCTGCCACTTCAAGAATATACCAATGGTAAAAAAACCCCACTCTTTTTTTTGGGGGGGGGTTGGCCTCCTTCATGGTTTAATGAGCATGAAAAAGGAATAAAATTATTCTCAGTCTCCTTCATGGTTTAACAAGAAATTAAGAATGACACAAGTAAGATCGGTATGATAATATTTTGTGTCCTTTTACAAGTCTGAAGAAGTGATAAAAGTGTACTCGATTGTATATAATGAGTGGCTTAACAACATGCTCCTATGTTCTAAGTGCATGGAAATGACCTAAGGAAAATTAATGAAAATGGTACTTGCAAGTGAGGTCCACTCTTAGTAGTTGTTCTATCCATGGGTAGGTGGATGCAAAAAAGAGACCAAATAATGCGAGAGGAAGATGGTCAAGTATACGACAATAGAGGTAAGCAGGACATGGGAAAACAACAATGAAACAATAAGAGGCATGATGCAAGTAGAAAATGCATAGGCGACCTTTTAGAAACAAAAAACGTTTTTGGGAACCCCCACGATATGTGTCTAGAAAATTGATGAAGAGAGAATAATGAGGCTCAATATTCAAGTCATGTAGGGGCCAAAGAAGGTTCCCGGGCCTACGAGGAATTGTAGCATGGGAACCGAATGGAAATATGGGTGATGTAACAATGTTTAAAAAGGAGTGGCTAATGTTGCAACCAATCGGGATTGAACCTAAGGCATAATGTTGGAAGAATGGACGGTTAATAATGCAAGGCGAGAAATGTAGGGAAAAACCTAACCCTATATGCCAATTTGGGAACACGTACCTCAAGTTCAGTGGATTTCACCGTATTTGTAAAAAAATGTCCCTGTAATCCTGTTAACACTTATAAACTAGATTCCGGGGGTCAAAATGCATAGTGAAATATCAAAAGGAAATATTTTTGGATTTTGTTGGATATGATATATGAAAAATAAAAAGAACTCACACCACAGACCTTTGTACAAGGAACTAAGCATCTTGATGCTTTACACAAAGTAGATCCCATTGTGAGGCCAAGGCCAAGGATCCTTTTTATAATTGATGAAATCATGGGCCAATGTTGGAATCATATGTATCACCATGTTGGGGCCATGCGACATATTAATAAATTTCTACAATCGAAGAGACTCATCATAAGTGGTTTCATGAGCTAGGACAACTCCTTGATGGGACCCATTAAGACATGAAGGTGGTACAAAACATGAATCTTTTAGGGAAGGGGAAGTATAGAATTCATTGGCAAGTTTTGAAAAAGAAATCCAAGTTAGAAAACGGTCAATACTAGGATGTCTATTCGATGCCTTAGATAATGCCCCCAGTCCTATATCATGACTTATAATGCTAACTCTCGCTGGTTCCTAATAAAGGAGGATGGATTCTTGATGATGCTCATCTTCCATGAGATTTTCTATGGAATCCATGACTTCCAAGATGGCCTCTTCTAAAGGAAAATCAATATCTAGGAAATCATGTGAACTCAGAGAGTCAACAACCCATATGGGAAGACTAGGTAGTTTTCACTCCATATGAGGATGGAGTTGTTGACCAGTATCAATAGATGTTGATAGGATTTCTGGATCGACAATATCGACCACAGTGAGAGGCATTTAAGACACAAATGATTCAACAACCTTGGAATGAGGTACCACCCAAGGATTGGAAGACCCAAGGGATCCACTAGTAAGCAAAGAAATCATGTTGATATGAGTGATAGTTGTAGTAGGATATGGTGGGAGAAGGGGAAATATACCCATAAGTAAAGGATATTTGAACATCCCTGCACCAATGTGCATATAAGATTGTTGAGTATCACTTACAAAGGGTACATTTGACCCCACATTGGATCCAAGGTATGGGGTGCAGAACACAAGTTGATTGATCGTCACTATTTTCCTTGTTAAGGGAAGCATAAGACTCGAAATATTGATGAGACAACAACAATCATCTCATAGAAACAAGTATGCTTTAGTAACATGTTGTACTAAAGAGGTGCATTGATGACTTCTGTGACAACAGAGACAATCTTTCCACCTAACTCGATGGGTAAGGTGGTGATTATTCAATGTGGCTGGAACATATGTCCATCAAATGATTTTAGTAGTGTTACAAGTGTATCAATCTTAGGAGAGTTGGGGGAATTCCAACAAGAAATAGACATTATGCAAGTTGAGGCTCCTTCATCCACTAGCATTTAGTAGATGTTTTTACCCATCGATCACACTATGATTTGGAAGGCGACCTAATGGGAGAGCCTATGAGTAACCTAAGAAGAATCAAAGTTCATCAAATTTGACTCTAAGGTATCAACCCCACCTATGGTAGGAAACAAGTATTTTTTCTGCGTTGGGAATCTTTGGAGGACTTCAAGCGCATAAAAGGTACATGGTGCATGGGCCAAGTCTTCCACAATACTATAGTTGTGTCGAACCCATGTGTTGGGATTATGCATTGTGTGTCAATGAAATCCATTTGAGGGTAAAATTAGTGTGTTAAGAGATGGATTTTGAATCTAAAGAGGGACAAGATGCTAAGAAGAAGATGTTGCTTCTAGCGCAGCATGGGAAGGCTTAAAAATGTCATAGGTTTTGGCTCGATTATGAAAATTAACCATTTGGTCACACATTAAAATGGTAGAATTTGAGGAAGACCCTTCATCATGAGGGGTGCCTTCTATGCCCCCTTGTGGAGGGGTAGGATTTGTTACAACCATATGCTAAGGTTGATGGGGAAAAGGGTCAATTAATACATCGAGCTGTTGGGGGGAATTTTACTATGCTAAAAAATGATGGATTTCATCCTTTCTTGGGAACATATGAGTAGGTTGGTTTTCACTATAGATTGTGTAGTGAAACCAAATATTTTTATTTTCTTTGGTACCCCCTTCCTCAGTGTTTTGGGTGGGCACAGTCCCTTTCTTAGTGTTGAAATTATTTTTCTTGTTCCTTTTCTTCTTTCCTCCAGGTTGCTGAGAATTATTTGGTTGCGTGGACTGCACCGAATTCACCTCGAAGTTCTGAGTAGAGACCATATTTGTTTGAGAACTAGTACTGTAAGCTAACTTAATAGACATCTAACCCATCTAAACATCTAAATGGTTTACAGAGACATGGGATACAAAACCAACCACACCATTAGCATGGGGTCCAAGGGTTGGATTCCTTAGATCTATTGACGACCTATGAGAATTTGGGATGATGTCATAAAATGCACCTGACAATGAATAAATCAAATCTAAGTGTTGGGCATGAAAAATGACCTTATCAATGGCCACCCCGACCATATCTATGTCCTAGGAAATGGTTGGTAGGAGGGAATTTGTGAACCCATACATTAGGATTTTGTTCAAAATATAGGTCTTAATGATCCTATGTCTTCAACTCCACTCATGTATATGATCAGAAATGTGAGTGGAATTATCTTGAACTAGTGAATTCAAGAGCTTTGTTCCTATCTCACATCATATGGAAAATTAGTAATGCATTAACAATGCCATTGTCATATCATTGAAGCTTTTAAAGGAACCACCTTTTAATTCGATGTACCATTTTATGACAGCTCTGGTAAGGGATCTCTGGAAAATATGTAGGCTCACATTGTCATCCATCAAGGAGTTGGATGAGAACCATAAGTGGTATGTCAATTGTAACACCCTGTTTCCCCCAGTCTGTAAAAATAATTATGCTGGCCAAGAACTGTAGAAAACTCAAAGATGCAAATGTGTGATTCTAAATGGACCTTAGTATACAAGGTCAATGAATGTAAATTAACATTATGAATATATATATATGTTGTAGGACTATTGGGAGGGGGATGTGTTGAAAAAGAGACCACGATGGCTAAAGAAAGGTAGTGGAAGGCACTTGGAATGGTGGCGCTAACTTCCACCGAAACCAATACCATATTTGGTCTTCACTGGCCTGGAGAACCAAGAGTGGCTCGCTGGCCCCAAAATGAATTACTCACCAGGTTGGTAGGTGAAGAGGCTCCTCATGAGTTAATGAGGGATGGGGGTGAACCACCCATCTGTGGAGGCCTAATACCTGACCATTGTGGGGAAATTCGTGCCACACGCAACCTCGCTAGAAAAGGAAAGGTAGGTAAAAGGTGTGGAAAGGGGGACATGCGAGGGGGATCACAGGAAAATATCGGAAGAACTCTGGAACAAAATATAGAGTGAGTGATAGTAGAGAAGAAGGAGAGTAACCTTCATTCTCGATCGCTGAAGAACAGAGATAGAGAGTCTCAAGCATCGTGGTCTAGCTTGGGGGTGGCTAGTGGTAAATTTGTTGGGAGTTTCTGAGCCTATGATTGGGTGGAAACAAGCACCCCTCTCAGCAATTGCATCACCTGGTGTTTTCTGATAAGTATTTATATATTGTGTCTTTCATTGAATATCTTGGAATATATGCTCATGGTTTGAACACTTATGAATGGTTTCTGTGTAGAAATGTCTGCATGGTGTTTGATCAGAAATGGTGGTTACATGATTATGTTGGAATGACCACATTTGGTATATATATACTTATATATATATATACATGTATTTGAATGAAGTCATTTTTCAAATCTTCTCTCGGAAATATTTGTTTTCCTTATTTACCTCTCATGTTTCCCTGGATAGATTCCCCACAGGGACACCCTTTTGGGATCATTCCATTACATTATAAAGCCAGGGTAAGTTCCCTGAAATGATTTTCATCGCAGTAAAAACCTTGATCTTGCTCACTACCAGTCATAGAAGCTAATAGCTCAGAGATTTTAAGAGGACCTTCCAATCGTGTCTTCAACCCTGGTGAAATTTACCCAAGGTCCTGAAGGAATTAATGGCGTAGTTTTTAAAATCTTGCATGGGAGAGAATGGTATTCTTAGACTTCGATATTTCAGAGTTTCGACACCCAGGGTATCTAGGTGCGAGTCCTCTTCTACTCGTGAGTCCCGAAACCCCGACCTGTGAAATCCTGAAATGATAGCGTGTGGATGAATTAAGGACCTTTCGGTGGTTCGGTACCCAAGATACCCTTCCTCTTTCTAAATTCACAAATGATATCCTTTCGGAGGATATAAGGTATGCTACGATCGTTAAATTGAATGAAGGAACACAGGCATTAATGCCTCGACCCCTTTTTGACCTTCGTAAGTAGCAAAGAAATTAGGACCGTCGATTCCAAGACCCATGGGAGTACCTGGACCATCTAGCTATAGAGTACATGTGGTGGTCGGTAAGTGTTTTGGATTTTCATCACCCAGTAGATTAGAGGGTAAGAACCCTTGTCCTCACGACTCGCGAAATCCCAACATATGAAATCCTGAAATGCTAACGTGTGGGTAAGTTATGAGTTTTTAGAGTTTTGGCACCCAGGGTACCTAAGTGTGAGTTCTCTTTTACTCACAAGACCCAAAACCCCGATTCACAAAAACTTGAAATGACAGTCTATGGATGAGTTAGGACTTTTCGGTGTTTCAGAACCCGGAATACCGAAGGGAGTATTTCCTTGCATTCGCAAGTCCTGAAACCCCGACTTGCGAAATCCCAAAATGATAATAGTATGGAGAAGTTATAATATCTCAGAGTTTTGGTACCCAAGATATCTATAGGTGAGTTCCTTGTACTCACAAGTCCCGAATCCCTGACCCACAAAATTCTGATGGGTGAAATCCCAAAATATATGCGCAGGTTTAAGAGTTTGTATTTCAAAGTTTCGGCTCTTGGAAGATCTAGGTATGAGACCTCCTATCTATGCACATCACAAAACTTTGATTCACGAAACCCCGACTTGGACCAACATGGGTAAGTATTGAGGTTCAGTATTTCAAGAACTGGGATATTCAAGGATAAGTACCCTTGTACCCACTAGTTGTGAAATCCTGAACTGCGAAACCCCGAATTTGGTCAAGTGTATGATGAGCTAGTGTATCGGCTTTTCAGCATTCGAGTAGTTAAGGAACGTGAAGCTCAGCCTCTTGTATCGCGAAGTTCTAATATACGAAATCCAGATTCACGAAATCCCGATGGAGGAAACCCTGAAATAGTGGAGCATGTTTAGAGTTTTGATGATTTGGAGTTTCGGCTCTTGGGAAACCTAAGTGTGAGACCTCATGTTGTTGCATATCCCAAAACCCGGTTTGCGAACTCCTAAAATAGACTGAGCGATATATATATATATATATATATATATATATATATATATATCTGTGTGTGTGTGTGTGTGTGTGTGTGTGTGTATGTATGCAGGTTTTAGAGTTTCAACTCTCGAGAAATCTAAGCACGAGACTTCTAATAATCGCTTGTCCCAAAATTCCGGTATGCAAAATCCTGAAGGGTAGAGTACTAGGGCTTAATCCAAGTTGTTGATAATCTCGATAAGCGGTTAAACCCGTTCCGGGTTTCAGCCCTTTGAAAGACAGGAGAGAGAAAGGGAAATGCATGCATCGTGATTTCCCGAATCACGAAAGTTGATGAGCACCTCTCCAATAAGGCCTGTGGTCATAGCCGCCAATCATATGAGTACGGATAAGGGATGGCAGGGTCTGTATCAGGCCTCGTAGGGATTCAGGGAATTTTGTTCCTCGGAGAAAAAAAGAAAAAGGCTGAAAAATTTCAAATTCCATAGTGGGTATGTTACAAATTGGTATCAGAGCATGATTACAACACTTGGCCTGCTTGGGCTCATAAACGAGTTGCGCAGGAGATTCGTTCAAACACTCCTAAAAGGAGTAACCCCCTGTCTAAACTTCTTAACCAAAAGTCAATGTTAAGAATGAAAACTCCTATTGTGTGTGTGTACATGTGGAAAATATGAATTATGTATTGGTTATAAATAAATACAAAATTTGACTAACAACCAACGTTTTTCCCTTTGCACACAAGCAGAAGATCAACCGCGGAAAATTGCAGACGTAGAGAATGGTGACTCACCATGAAGTGGGGGAAGGCTCCCACAATAGAGATGAAGAGCCTGATGAAAGGAGGGTAGTAGGGACCCCTCCAGATCTAGCCAAGACTGTGAGGAGTCTCATGGTCGAATTACAAAGCTGCAAGGCTGACAATGAGAGGATGATGAAAGAACAAGAGAAGCAAATAGAAATTAACACGGTTTTACTGTACAGCTTATCCGACCTACAAAGACAAATGCAACATGAACCTGAGATACAAAAACATGGTCATATCAGTGGCCACACTAAGAGGAGCACCTCGAAAAAGGTCCATCCCAGAGGTAAGGGACAAGCAGTGGACAATTCCTTTGGGAAGGAAGCTGGCGATTTGGAGGGCTCTTCTAGCAATAGAACTAGTTCCTATTCCTAAAGAATACAGAAGAAGTGAAATCTTTCCAAGGATCATAAATTCAAAGAATTCAGGAAGGCCAAACCACCCTCCTTCGACGGTGAAATAAAGAAGGGAGAGGAAGCAGAGGCTTGGCTGCTTGGACTAAAGAAGTATTTCAGAGTCCATGACTTCTCAGAAAATGTGAAGGCCCGAGTGGCCACCTTCAAATTGAATGGAAAGGCTTCCATTTGGTGGGAATACCTTAAGAATGTAAAAGGGATTCACAAAGAAGACCTATCTTGGTAAAGGTTTGAGAAATATTTCAGAAAGAAGTATCTGTCGGAGAAATTTTTCGACGAAAAGACTAAACAATTCTATGAACTCAAGCTGGGGCAACTCACCATAGAGGAATATGTCAGCAGATTCCTTGAGTTGCTGAGGTATGTACTCTACATAAAAGAAGAAAAGGTAAAGGTACATCGATTCATCAGTGGATTACCTAAGGACTATCATAACAGGATTGAATTTGACGAACCAAAGACCCTAGAAGATACTATCTGAAAGGAAAGATATTGTTATGAACAACTTGGGCATCGGACAAGACCTCGCGAAGGCTGGAAGAAAAAGAATAGTTCAGGATTCCAGAAATAAGGTTTTAAATCCCCAAGATTTAAGGATTATAAAAATAAATCAAGGATGAGATTCCCAACCCGAAATGTACACCAGCAAAACTTTCCCTCCTTGAGTGGAAATAAAATTTCTGGATCTGCCCCAGTAAAGACTGATAACCCAAAGAGAGAACCTTTGAAATGTTGGGGTTGTGGAGAAGAACATCTACTAAGGGACTGCCTGCACCAAAAACAGAATAGCCGAAGAATTTACAATGTTCAATAAGCTACCACCATCAACAACGTGGCCAAGAGTGTACCGCAAATTTATGCAGCCTTGGATAATAACCAAGCCGACCACCAAGATGCAGTGATGGAAATATAAGGTATGATTTCCAACCATCTAGTGTCTATTCTGATTGACCCTGGTTCAAATCTGAGTTATATAGCCCCTAAGGCTGTTGATAAATGTAAACTACAGCCACATAAGAACACCAAGCCATCATTGGTATAGTTAGCCACTGGCACCAAAAGAAGGGTAGCAGAGGTTATACCGGCCTGCCAATTAATGTTGGGTGAATTCCCCACCCAAGCAACCCTTAACATATTACCCTTGGGATCGTATGATCTATTGATTGGTATGGACTGGCTAGCCGCCCATAAAGACAGATTGGACTATTACCATAAAACCTTAGAATGTGTAAGTAAAGAAGGAAAAAAGATAACCCTTCAAGGGATCTGAAAACCTATCTCAGTGAGACAAATATCAGCTCTACAAATGAGAAGGTATTGCCAAAAAGGATGTCCCCTATATACAATATAGGTGTTGAAAACTATTGAAGATGAAAAACCAAGCCTCGAAGACCACCCTACCCTGAGAGAATACAAAGATGTGTTTTCGAAAGAGGTACTGGGTCTACCTCCGAGAAGAGACATAGACATATCGATAGAACTTGCACCGGGAGTGGTTCCGTTGTCTAGGACACCCTATTGGATGAACACACCCGAGTTAGTTGAACTCAAATTGCAATTAAGAGAAATGATGGATACGGGCTATATCCATCCCAATGTGTCTCCATTGGGAGCACTAGTACTCAACAAATTCCTAGACAAATTTGTTTTGGTTTTTATTGATGATATATTAACTTACTCCAAGAATGGAGAAGAACATGAAGAACATCTTATGCTTGTGTTGCAAGTGCTAAGAGAACATTAGCTCTATGCCAAATTCAGCAAATGTGAGTTTTTCCAAAAGCAAATACATTACTTGGGCCATGTCCTATTTGAAGAAGGAGTAGCAGTAGACCCTGACAAAATCAGGTCTATCATGGAATGGCCTACCCCAAAGGATGTTTCAGATATCAGATCCTTTATGGGATTAGCTAGATACTATAGGAGATTTATAAAAGGATTCTCCAAGATTGGTTGTCTAATCACTACCCTCCAGAAGAAGGGGACAAAATTCATGTGGACACAAAAATGTGAAGAAATATTTCAAACCCTGAAACATCTACTGACCCACGCACCCGTGTTGAAGATTGTTGATCCTGAAGCTGACTTCCTCGTGTGCATAGATGCCTGTAAGGAAGGGCTCGGAGGAGTCCTTATGCAAGGAGGAAGTGTGGTCTACTATGAATCTCGAAAATTGAATGAGTATGAAGCCAACTATGTGACCCATGATCTAGAGCTGGCTGCCATAGTGCATGCCCTGAAAATGTGGAGGCATTACCTCCTAGGAAGAAAATTTGTACTTATGACAGACCACTGTGGACTGCGATATTTGTTTGACCAACCAAATCTCAATGCCAGATAAGCTAGGTGGATGGCCCTCCTTAGAAAGTTTGATTTCGAAATCAAACACATTAAAGGAAAGGAAAATAGGGTGGTTGATGCCCTTAGCAGAAGTATGAAAACAATTCACCTAGCAGCGATGAGTACCTGCGAGACGGATGTCAAAGAAAGAGTCAGAAATGCACAAGAAACAGATCACTTCGTCTAGACCGTGACCTCGTACCTGTGGAAAAAGCCCACGGGGATAAAGTATGAAGGCTACCAGATGATAGAAAAAGATATGCTCACTTACCGAAGTAGACTATATATTCTAGATTGTGACGACTTGAAGACATTCATTATGGATGAACTACATAAAAGACCCTATACTGGTCATCCGGGATATCAGAAAATGATCATGACCACCAGGAAACAATTCTACTGTCCTGGATTAAAGAAAGACATAACCGAGTACTTATCCAAATGCATAGAGTGCCAACAGGTTAAAGCAGAACACTGACACCCAGCAGGATTATTGCAACCTTTACCAATCCCAGAATGGAAATGGTAAATCATCTCCATGGATTTCATCATTGGGTTACCAACCTTGACCAAAGAAAATGAAGCCATTATGGTAGTGGTGGATAAATTGAGAAAGTATACTCATTTCATCCCCATCAAATCAACTTGCAAGGCAATAGACATCACCCACATATTCATGAAGGAGATATTCAGACTGCATGGTATGTCGAAAGAGATCGTGTTTGACAGAGACACGAAATTTACTTCCAACTTTTGGAAGTCACCGATGGTTGGTTTAGAGACAAAGTTGTTGTTTAGCACTGCCTACCACCCTCAAACCAACGGACAGATAGAAAGAGTGAACCAAATACTAGAATACATGTTAAGAATTCATGTAATGCATCAACCCAAGAAGTGGGAAGACTACCTGCCACTGGTGGAATTCGCTTACAACAACGACTACCAAGAATCCTTAAGGATGAGTTCGTTTGAAGTCCTCTATGGTAGGCCATGCAACACTCCTGTTAGTTGGAGTAATCCCGTAAACAAAATTTCTTTTGGACCCGACATGCTGAAAGAAATGGAACAACAAGTGACTCAGGTAAAAACAAATCTGAAGGTCGCTCAAAACCGACATAAAAGTTACGCCGACCAAAATATAACTCCAAGAGAGTTCAATATGGGAGACCATATATATCTCAAAGTTAGGCCCAGGAAGAGTTCCCTGAAAATGGGATCTTGTTCCAAGTTGGCACCTCAGTACTATGGACCTTTCGAGGTTCTATATAGAGTGGGAACTGTAGACTACAGGCTAACACTTCCTCCCATAGTAAAAGCACATAATCTTTTCCATGTTTCATTATTGAAGAAATATGTACATGATTCTAATCATATAATTGACTGGTCTGTGATCCAGGTGGAAATGAAGGGAGAATTTATACTAGAACCTCAATGCATATTAGATAGAAAGGAAACCCCGCTCTGGAACCGAACCATTGCATAGGTCAAGGTGCAGTGGAGACATTTTTGCCCAGATGAGGCTACATGGGAAATGGAGGATGCCATGAAACAGGCATATCCAATTTTTTTTACCTCTGTACATACATGTGATGATGATAGATAGAACATTGAGGATGATGTTCCTTTAAGGGGGAGGGAATTGTAACACCCTGTTTCCCCCAGTCTGTAAAAATAATTATGCTGGACAAGAACTGTGGCAAACTCAAATATGTGAATGTGTGATTATGAATGGACCTTAGTATACAAGGTCGACGAATGTAAATTAACATTATGAATATATATATATATATATATATATATATATATATATATATATATATATATATATATATATATATATATATATATATTGCAGGACTACAGGGAGGGGGATGTGCTGAAAAAAGAGACCATGATGGCTAAAGAAAGGTGGTGGAAGGCACCTGGAATGGTGGTGCTAACTTCCACCTAAATCAATACCATATTTGGTGTTCACTAGCCTGGAGAACCAAGAGAGGATCGCTCGCCCCGAAATGAATTACTCGCCAGGTTGGTAGGTGAAGAGGCTCCTCGTGAGTTAATGAGGGATGGGGGTTGAACCACCCACTATGGAGGCCTCAGACCTAACCACCGCGGGGAAATTTGTGCCACACACAATCTCACTGAAAAATAAAAGGCAGGTAAAAGGTGTGGAAAGGGGGAGACGTGAGGGGGATCACAGGAAAAGATCAGAAGAACTCTAGAACAAAATACAGAGTGAGTGATAGTAGAGAAGAAGGAGAGTAACCTTCATTCTTGATCACTGAAGAACAAAGATAGAGAGTCTCAAGCATCATGGTCTATCTCGGGGGTGGCTAGTGGTAAATCCATTGGGAGTTACTGAGACTGCAGTTGGGTGGAAATGAACACCTCTCTCAGCAGTTGCATCACCTAGTGTTATCTGATAAATATTTATATCTTGTGTCTTGCATTGAATATCTTAGAATATATGCTCATGGTTTGAACACTTATGAATGGTTTCTGTGTAGAAATGTTTGCATGGTGTTTGATTGGAAATGGTGGTTGCATGCTTATGTTGGAATGACCACATTCGGTATATATATACTTATATATATACATGTATTTGAATGAAGTTATTTTTCAAATCTGCTCTTGGAAATATTTGTTTTCCTTACTTACCTCTCATGCTGCCCTGGATAGATTCCCCACAGGGACACCCTTTCGGGATCGTTCCCTTACATTCTAAAGCCAGGGTAAGTTCCTTGAAAGGACTGTCATCCGAGTAAAAACCTTGAGCTTGCTCACTACCAGTCACAGAAGCTAATAGCTCAGAGATTTTAAGAGGACCTTCCAGTTAGGTCTTTAACCCTGGTGAAATTTACCTAAGGGAATGAAGAAGGAATTAATGGTGTAGTTTTTAAAATCTTACACGGGAGAGAATGGTATTCTTAGACTTTGATATTTCAGAGTTTCGACACCCGGGGTATCTAGGTGTGAGTCCTCTTGTACTCGCGAGTCCCGAAACCCCGACCTGCAAAATCCTGAAATGACAACGTGTGGATGAATTAAGGACCTTTCGGTGGTTTGGTACCCATGATACCCTTCCTCTTGCTAAATGCATGAATGAGATCCTTTTAGAGGATATAAGTTCTGTTACGACCATTAAATTGGATGAAGGAACGTAGGTGTTAATTCCTCGACTCCTTTTTGACCTTCGTAAGTAGCGAAGAAATCAGGACCGTCAATTCCAAGACCCATGGGAGTACCTAGACCGTCCAGTTGTAGAGTACACGTCGTGGCCGGTAAGCGTTTTGGATTTTCGACACCCAGAAGATTAGAGGGTAAGAACCCTTGTCCTCACGACTTGCGAAATCCCGACATATGAAATCCTAAAATGCTAGTGTGTGGGTAAGTTATGAGTTTTTGGAGTTTCGGCACCCGGGGTACCTAAGTGTGAGTTCTCTTGTACTCGCAAGACCCGAAACCCCGATTCAAAAAAACCCAAAATGACGATGTGTGGATGAGTTAGGACTTTTCGGTGTTTCAGAAACTGGAATACCCAAGGGAGTATTTCCTTGTACTCGCAAGTCCCGAAACCCCGACTTGCGAAATCCCAAAATGATAATAGTATAGAGAAGTTATAAGATCTCGGAGTTTTTGTACCCAGGATATCTAGAGGTGATTTCCTTGTACTTGCAAGTGCCGAATCCATGACCCGCGAAATTTCAATGGGTGAAATCCCGAAATAGATGAACGGGTTTAAGAGTTTGTATTTTGGAGTTTCGGCTACTGGAAGATCTAGGTGTGAGACCTCCTGTCTGTGCACATTGCAAAACTTTGATTCGCAAAACTGTGAATTGGACTAGCATGGGTAAGTATTGAGGTTCGGTATTTCCAGAAACAGTATATTCAAGGATACGTTCCCTTGTACCCACTAGTTGTGAAATCTCGAACTGCGAAACCCTGAATTTGGTCAAGTGTATGATGAGTGGGTGTATCAACTTTTCGGCATTCAGGTAGTCGAGGAACATGAAGCTCGACCTATTGTATCATGAAGTTCTGATATATGAAACCTCGATTCATGAAATCCCGATGGAGGAAACCACGAAATAGTGGAGCATGTTTAGATTTTTGATGATTTGGAGTTTTGGCTCCCGGGAAACCCAAGTGCGAGACTTCCTATCGTCGCATATCCCAAAAACCCAGTTTGTGAAATCCTGAAATAGACTGAGATGTGTATATATATATATATATATATATATATTTATGTATGTATATGTATATATGTATGTATGCATGTTTCAGAGTTTCGGCTCCTGGGAAACCTAAGCGTGAGACTTCCTGTCATCGCTTGTCCTGAAATTTTGGTATGTGAAATCCTAAAGGGTATAGTACTAGGGCTTAATCCAAGTTGTTGATAATCTCGATAATAGGTTAAACCCATTTCGGGTTTCGACCCTTCGAAAGACAGGAGAGAGAAAGGGAAATGCATGCATCGTGATTTCCCGAATCGCGAAAGATGATGAGCACCGCTCCAATAAGGCCTGTGGTCATAGTTGTCGATCATATGAGTATGGATAAGGGATGACAGGGTCTGTATCAGGCCCCATAGGGATTCAGGGAATTCCATTCCTTGGAGAAAAAAAGAAAAATGCCGAAAATTTTTGAATTTCATAGTGGGTATGTTACATCAATATTTGCATGGAGGGGCCCTCTCCCCGATTTATGTCAAAATTCAGGATATCATATGGAAGCTTGGAAAGTGTTAATCCCTAATATTGGCTCATTACCCCTTAATTGGGGTATATTAGATTAGTAATGTTATTTTATTTATGTCGGCTTTAGGCCATTAGTTGTAATTTAGATTAGTAATGTTATTTTAATTATGTCGGCTTTAAGCCATTATTTGTAATTATACCTCCTAGTCTCCTATATATACCAAGGAGA
>ML776630.1:1283140-1332486 GCA_009831015.1 Picea engelmannii | reverse complement strand
TATGGGATTATGAAAATAAAAAAATCATTAGGAGTAGAGATGTCATATTCAATGAGAAGGTCATGTACAAAGATCAGTTGCAGGGAAAGAAACAAGAAAAAGAAAAACAAGAATACACAGTGCTTGATGAGATCACTGAAAAATAAATTCCAAAGGAACCAAAAAATCAAAATGTACAACAACAAGAGCAACAAGTACCTCAAACACCTGCAAGTGTTGTTAGAAAATATACCAAGTTAAGTATACCCCCTGAATGATACTCTCCTTCATTGTATTATTTATTGTTGACTGATTCTGGTGAACCATAATGTTATGAAGAGGCAATGCAGGTAGACACCAAAAGGAAGTGGGAGAAAGGCATGAAACATGAAATGGATTCCTTGGTAAATAACCATACTTGGGACTTGGTTCAGTTGCTTATAGGAAAAATAGCATTGCAGAATAAATGGGTTTACAAGTTGAATGAAGAAGATGGAGGAGAAAAGCGGTACAAGGATAGACTTGTCGTAAAGGGGTTTGCACACAAGAAAGGTATAGATTTTGATGAAATATTTTCTCCTGTTTTTAAAATTACTTCAATTAGAACTATTTTAAGTCTTGTGGTAGTAGAAGATTTGCATCTTGAACAGTTAGATGTAAAAACAACTTTTCTCCATGGGGATTTGGAGGAAGAGATTTATATGCAGCAGCCACAGGGGTATGAGGTCAAAGGGAAGGAGAATTTGGCATGCAGGCTGAAGAAGAGCTTATATGGCCTAAAGCAAGCTCCAAGGAAGTGGTATCTAAAGTTTGACAGGTTTATGACAGAACAGGGTTATAGTAGATGTCATTTTGATCAATGTGTTTATTTTAAAAAGCTAGAAAATGGAAGCTTTATTATCTTGCTATTATATGTAGATGACATTATTGTTGCAAGGTCTAATATGCAGGATATAAATGTGCTCAAGAATAAATTAGACAATTCATTTGCGATGAAGGATTTGGGTGCTGCAAAGAAAATGCTTGGTATGAGAATAACAAGAGACAGGAAAAATCGCAAACTGACATTGTCTCAGGGTGAGTACACAGAGAAGGTGTTGGAGAGGTTTAGAATGCAGAATGAAAAACCAGTTAGTACACCTTTGGCCGACCATTTCAAATTAACTAAGGAAATGTGTCCCAAGACACAGGAGGAGATAGAATACATGTCCATGGTCCCATATTCATCAGTTGTTGGCATCTTGATGTATGCAATGGTTTGCACAAGACCAGATATTGCACATGCAGTGGGAGTTGTGAGAATATGTATGAAAAATACAGGTAAAGGACATTGGGAGGCAATAAAGTGGATTCTCAGATACTTGAGAGGTAATGATAATCATGAATTATGTTTTGGAGGTTTAGAAACTTCTCTACAAGGATATGTTGATTCAAATATGGCAGGTGATAAATATAGAAGGAGGAGTACCACAGGGTATGTGTTTACTATAGGTGGAACAACAGTAAGTTGGATTTAAAACTACAAAAGGTTGTTTCACTTTCAACAACAGAGGCAGAGTATGTTGTTGCTACAGAGGCTAGTAAATAGATGATTTGGTTACAGAGATTTATGGAGGAATTGGGAAAGAAGAAAGAGAATAGCAGGTTGTACTGTGACAGTGAGAGTGTCATTCATCTTGTAAAGAACTAAGCCTTCCATTCTAAGACTAAGCATATACAGTTGAGGTACCACTTCATACGATCTACCTTGGAAGATGGACATTTGAAGTTGGAAAAGATACAAACTAGACAAAATCCTATAGACATGTTAACAAAGGGAGTAACTAGGGAGAAACTGAGTTCCTACTCAGTTTCAGTTGGTCTTCAAGAATGAAGATGAAGATAAGAAATTTTCCAAGTCCAAGAAGGTTCAGAGTCCAGCATATACAACAACGGTGGAGTTGTTGAGATCAGTCTCCAAGTGGGAGATTGTTGGTTGTGGAGCCTGATTATCTTCTTGATTCAGAGGTCTTTTACTTTCAGATGTGTTTATACCCCATGAAGTATTTACACCCTAGAAGTATGTACACTCTTCCATGCGGGGGAGTACAAAGGGGGGGTACCCCCTCTGCGAGGTCTGAGGGGGCTATCCCCCCGGCTGGGGGGTCTAGGGGCAAGCGGGCCCCCAGCGGGGGTTCAGGGGCGAAGTCCCCGAAGAAAAAAATGCCTTGTAAATGTATATTGTAATTTCATTGTAAATATGGGCCATTCATTATAAGGTCACAGATATAACGGTAGAGATTATGTTAGGTTTTTTTGCCCGAGAAGGCAACCCTCTTTTATGAGGGAAATGTATTGCGGCTATGGTTGATGGTGAATATTGTATTCTGAGATAGGAGACTGTGAGAGAAATAAGAGGAAGTTATAGTAGGTTTGTTGTAGGTTGTATCCCTTCATATGCTAGATAATAATAAAGGAAGGACCTGGCAATTTCTCTGGTAATTTCTCTGGTAGATGTAGCCCACACTGGGTGAACCACGTAAATCTATGTTTCTATTGTATTGTGTATCTTCTGTGTTTTGTTTCTGCATTTGTTTTATTTTATTGCTCCACGGTCCTATTTTTCTATCAAAAAGGGCCTCTGGAGCCTCATTTTAATCACTATACTCAAATGGATGTGCATAGCAGCCACATATCTTCTCAAAGATATCTACCACCAGTTGAGAAAGTTGTTTTCAGTTCCACAGTTTTGCAGTTTCAACCTATCTTATTCATTCAATATAATTTATTGTTCATTGGATATCTATTGTTTTTCTCCATATCTCTATTTTATTGTATTCATCCTATTATTTATTTCATTCTTCTCATATATCCAGATCAGTGGTATCATAGTGGTCTTCTCTTCATTTATTTTTCTTTGTGGATGTCCCCAACAAGATCTGGGTACATGAAGTTGGGACTCGAACCAGTTGCGCCTCTGCAAGATCAGTTGCGTCGAGATAGACCTCAACTCATGGGGGATGAGAAGAAATATGATGGAGTAGGAGATCCTTTTAAAATGTTTCTCGAGGAAGCCCTTGAGAAAAAGAGGAACAAAATCATGGGAACAAAATCATGGACAACTTTGCACAGATCCTTTGATGACTTCCCATGCAACCCCCTTCAAGGTACAAGTAAATTTTTATATTCCGTTATTTGAAGGATTGATAGATGCAGATACTGTAGATAAATGGATGAATCTACTCAAAGGGTATTTTTCAGTCCACAATTTTTCCAATAGGGAAAATATTTATTTTGCACTCCTCAAGGCCATCCCCCATGTTAAGGACAAGTGGGATACTTAATCTGAGCAAATGTCCATAGAGGAATCTACAATATTTGTAATCTCCTCCACATGGGATTCCTTTAGGGATGTCATTAAATAACAATACTACCCTTTTGGAAGCTACGAGGATCAATACACAAGATGGACCACCATGCATCAGGAAAGGAACTAGACAATACCATATTTCATCAATATTTCCATACCCTACGCACCAAATTGGGTATCAAAGACTCTGAACGACATATGGTGCTCAAATACTGTGGCTATATAAATAGATAATTTCAAATATAAAAGGATTTTCTGGACATTGCATCATTGGGTATGACTTATAGATATGTTGTCAATATCGAGCATAAATTTAAGCAGAAGAGGAGAGAATTTGGATCTGCAAAATCCTCACAACCGAAGAAGGGAAAAGGAGGCCCCAACCCACAAAACAAGGGACATAAAAAATATGGTCACTCTTAGGAAAACAAATCCAAGCCGCAACACAAGAAGGGTAATGATAAGTCAAATAAGGACATGGGAAAGTGGTGTGAATACCATAAAATCCCTTGGCACAACACCAAAGAATGTTACTCCAAGCAGTCACTGGTGGTCAAGTTGAAATATTCCAAGTCAGAGGCAGATTCTGACTCCAAATCAAATCCATAAGGAGGGAAGCAGATTATAGATGTTGAACCCAACACCACTATTACTACCACCAAAGTCCATCCAAGTGAACTGGAAGAACCAACGGAAGGGGAAGGCCTCTTTCAATCATAGATGTGGGTAAAGGGGGCTCCACTTCATTTCATTGTTGATAGTGGCAGTCATGAGAACCTAATATCAGAAAAGGTTTTCAAGTGGTTGGACTTGCTGATGACACCACACCCACAACCCTACACCATTAGCTGTCTTCACCAAGGAAGAGATCTCCACGTCAACCAACAATGACATTTTCCCTATGACATCAAGCCCTTCAAATATGAGGTATTGTGTGATATTTCTCCCCTTGAAGTTTGTGATGTTATTTTAGGACAACCTTATTTGTGGAAGTGACATGCTGTGTATGATTCTAGACCCCACAGTGTTATTATTACTTTGGGTAGAAAATTGTACAGGATACCAGAGGTAGCGTCGCCTACCACTACTTCTTTAATATTTGCTAATTAATGTAGTAAGTTCATTTAACAGACTGGAAATTTCATCTTATTTTTGATTCATGCTCATAGTAATAAGAAGTTTGTTGCCACATCCTTGATCTCTACACAGATCCTTTATTTGTAGTAGAAGCAAGTGGACAAAATCATGGAAGAGTACAAAGAAATCTTATCCTCATCCACCGGGGTACCGAAGCACTACCAAGACAAGCATCCAATTGATCTAACCCAAAATGAACCTCTTCCTAATGGACTAGTTGATCATTGATTGCTGATGGAAAATGACAAAATAAGGCGTCAAATCCAAGAGATGCTTCAAAAGGGGCACATCAGACCCAACTCCTCCCCTTGGATAAGCCCAATTTTACTGGTGCAGAAGAAAGATGGGACCCGGTGACTCTGCATTGATTACAAAGAATTAAACAAAATCACAGTCAGGAACTGGTACCCAATTCCCTGAATTGATGACCTTCTTAACCAACTTGAGGGGGGAAATTTCTTCATCAAGATTGACCTAAAGTTTGGCTACCACTAGGTTCCCATCAATCCGACTGATATATGTGTTAGTGATGAAATAATTCATTCTAAAATTTGTTTGAAAAATGATGCCTAATATCTTGGGAGACTTTTTAATACCTTCCCAAGCTCTAAATTAATATTATAAAGAACCATTGGAAATCTTAGGATGTCTAGTTGTCAATCGACTATTCAAACGCGTAAAACAGACTCTCCACGGCTGAGAAATTTGATTTTTCCCAAGACAGGTTTCATTAAAAAAATCTGGGTTTTCACCAGCTTATTGGTTTTGAAATCCACTAGTTAGTTGTTGAAAGCTTTCCTTTTCACCAGCTAAAGGGGCGTATTCAAGGAAAATTAGCTGGTGAAACTTGTTACGTGGAAGCAAGGTCGTATTTTTTCCCAGATTTGACTTTTTATTAACCAAATCTTTCAAGGTTGGTTTCTAAAGATGCATAATAATTAAATACATCAGATTCAAGGTTTTATCTTGATGTAATTAATGTTTAAAAAGGTGGAAAAGTGAAAATGGTAACCTAGTTCATGAGCAAAAAATTGTCTTTTTTGCCAAAGGTGGAAAATTTGAATTTCTTATGAAGATTCACCAGCCTTGGAAGGTTTTCTACATATGTCAAAGAGTTTGGAGGATATGAAGGCTATCAATATAGAGTTTGATTCCTTAGATAGGATCTTTTCCTATTTTGTTTTGACTTTCCATGTTTAGTATTCTAGATCCATTTTTATAGGATCTCATCCTACACTTGTTGTATCTATTTTGATTTGACTATTTTTAGCAAACCTGATCCATCTTTCAAGGATCTAGATTTCATCTTGTAAGGCTATAAAGCCAAAGACATTTGGAGCACCAAGGGGTTCAATCTTGGATACATTTTGCTCTTGTACTAAGACTTTTATCTTGATAATAGAATCACGGTCTTCTTTTGCTGTCAATATCAGATTTATTCATGTACTTCATTATTTTGTACTTTATTTCATTTTAGCTCAGCTTCTAAGAGCTGTTATCTTCTTATTAAGCTCATGAACTTGAATTAAATGAATTCTTACTATCTTGTATGACCCTACACACTCTTGTACTTGGTTATCTAGACTAGTGTTCTTCATATCCTATTTCAATTACTCTTTCTGATCATTGATTTCTAAAAGCACTATCTCATACGAATGCATGATACGTTGTTCTTCTCATTAGCCATTGAGTTATCCCATTGATCCAAGCATACCAAATTTACCATATTATTGAGTTACCAAGAATCTTTGGCCTAAAACCCCAAAGAGTTTCTTGGAGGTCTAACAAATTGGCGTCGTTGTCGGGGAGAGTAGACTGAAGCTCAGCTTCCCTGGGAGATGACATTAGATCTAGTCCTTGATGATAGAAAAGGATTAGACGTTACATTGGTTGTAATCATCTATCTGGTGACTCCATGAAGGATGAATTCAGTGCCGACTCCATTGTTCAGAAATCTGTTGGTGACTCCACTGGTATGACATGAACCAAATCTTTGCTAAGAGGTATGTGTTCTGTGACTTTTCAAAAAATGTTGGCTTCCCTAATCCAATGCCTAGTAGAGATGAATGGGAAAATAGTCTTCCCAGATTTCGAGGAGAAGAATGGGAAGTGCCAGCTGAATATTTGCTGGACTTTCATGATTACATGCATCGGTTTCAAGTTGTGCATGAGGATGTTCAGATCCGACTCTTATGTTTCTCATTAGAGGGAATTTCTCGTGATTGGTATTGGTCTCTGCCTTATGCCAGTATCAACTCTTTGGCAGATTTTCATGCTGCTTTTCATGTGTTTTGTAAAGACCATTTTCCAAATTATCTTCTCTATTATGAGTGTTGTCATGAATTTCATTTATTGACTAAATATTCAGATGTTCATGAAGAGTATGCTGCTATAGAGAATACTCTTCATTATCGAGAGATTGATGATTCACATTATGATATCAATTGTGATGCTTTTAACATTGTATTAAATGCATCTTTTAAAGATGATTGTGATGAAGATCTGATTATCCCTTTTGAAAATTTGAAAAATGATGAGCAAATTGACATATCAACAAGAGATAATTTAAGATCTAAAACAAATACTAAGGGAAACCTTGAGTTTCCATATTTGTAGACAAAAGCGGTTTGCAACAGATATGAAGAGGAAGGTGAGGAGTTGAAGAATACAGATCAACAGTCCATCCTATATGTTTCTCCAACAGATCTTGAGCAACCTATATTCAACAGTGATATTAGTAAAGACAACCTTCAACATCATTTCAATTTACAGTTGGATCAACAGTTCAAAGAGGTATTTCTTTGTGAATTTGATGACCCTTTGGATGTCTATGTGGAGTCTATGAGAAGCATTAATCCAAAAATAATTTTGTCAGATGAAGGTTGGTCTTGTCATATTTTCAAATGGAATTTCCACAAGCTATGGTCTTTTTCATCTTTTGGGTCAAGATCAAATATGATACTAGCAAGTCAATTACTTTCTTGGCTGCTTTGGAAATTTAGTTTTACTTGATCATTCTACCTCTACTGGTTAGAGTAGGGATTGATAGAAGAACAATATTTTTCTTTGAGCAGGTAGATTGCTTTTAGTTTTCTTGAATAATCAGAGAAAACTACAGATAGACTATAGGTTTGCAGAGGATCAGTCATACAAGCCAGTTGTTAGTGATAAAAAATGCACTGGTATTTTTGGAGTATCTCCTCAAAGTTTCATTCAATATGCCCCTTTCTAAATATGTTTGGCCAGTGTTTTGTCTCAAAATATCTATAGACCAAGCTTCCATTGATTTCTCTGACCTGCATTCCAAAACTTTGTCAGTATTTTCTGTAAACCCTAACTTTTAATTCTTTTCATATTTTAGCAAATTTCTCTAATATTATGGTGTGTGCTTGTGTATTTTAGTCCTAAGTCTAAGCCATAACAGTCTGAGCCATATCACAATCAAGTCAATCAAAGTTTATCAATATACATGTCGAGCACAGTCAACTCATAAGCCAACACACAAGTCTCTAAAGCCACACAAGTGCCAAACCTGATTCCATTCACTTGTATCATCAAGCTATTTATTATTGTTATTTGCCAAGATTGCAAGTGTCAAAATATCATGCAGGTTTTTAGGAATATAGTGTCATTTGTATCAATGATGGGTGTAAAATCGGTGTCTAAAAGAGTGGTAATATGGTGCATACATTTATCTTCCAAATGCCCAATTAAAATTGGAGGTACTAGAGATTGTGCAGATAGGCATTTTTGATATCTAGTTGCTTGTAAAGATTAAGGGTGATATAGAAAACCTATCAACTCTTCGTATGGACAAAAGAGATATTTCTCCAAGATGGCACTGAAACCTGATCATTTTAACAGACCACTATGGGTCTATTTTGATGGACGGTTATTTTTGGAGACCTTTTTCTGCACTTTATAAGCAAGCATATGACTTCCTAATTTCTATCGTTGAGCCTGTTTGTAGACCAGAATCTATGCATGAATACAATTTGACACCTCATTCATTGTATGCTATTGTTTCTGTGGGGCTTGAAACTAAAACAATTATTTTTGTCCTCAACAAGTTATCCAAGACTTCCCAATGAGATCATTGTTTTCATTAACGGATCAACAGAAAATTATGGAAAATTCAAGCTTGTGTTGAAAAAGAATCGCTATTTTGTGGAGTCCCCATATTCATAGGTTCTGAAGACCTTTCTTAAGGACGTTGTAATTGCTCGGTCAAGATTACATTCATTTGTGGTCTCTGATATAAAGGGAGGGGATATGTTCACAATTAGTAAAGCTCCTAATGAAATGGGAGGAAGCCACACAGAACTCATTGGTAGTGAAGACATCACAACAACGATTGAAGAAAAAGAAACACGTTCATTTGAAATAGATCCTGCTCAGGTTGAAAATGTGAAACAACATGGGGATAAGATAATTGTTTCCACAGACAATCTTTTTGCACTTACTAAATATGAAATGAAGCTCAAGAAGCCCATGATTCATGGTGCTACCAGTCATAGCGAAAGAACAAGGATCCTGTATGCATTCAAGCACAGCCCTGATGTTAATATCGTTTTCCTTTCAAAGGTGGGAGATAACTCAATTAATATTCCTGAAGCTAATGTGATTATACAAATATCATCTCATGCTGGTTCTCGTCGTCAAGAAGCACAATGTTTGGGACACATCTTGCGAGCTAAGGGAGATGTATTATTCTACAAAGAGTCAACCGGATTCCATCACCTATATTATCAGATATGCAATATCATCACTGATGAATGAAAATCTCAAAGGTTTTAAAATTTAATGCATGTCATATTTCGGGTTTAAAAACTCTTCATGCTAGCCACGAATTATATGCCAAACTCCCAGTCACACAAATCAAGTTACAAAGCGCAACGCTGACAGCTGAGCTCCTTACCTCTCACCACATATTATTGATTATATCACAAGTGTTGGTAGGTGTTGAAGAGGAAGAAGCACCCAAAGAGTTAAGCCTAAATCATATGGAAAAGAAGCTCACGAGATGGCTTTTTCTCTTGCTACAACTCATCAAAGAATCCGGTCTTCGCTTCGCAATTGTTGCAGATGTCAAAGCATTAGTGCCTAGCAGTTTACAGGTGTTTAAAAGTTTTATTTTCATTCCAATAAATAGTTTTTGATATCCAGTATTTTCAAATCCTCTCTTTATTAACTCATATGGCATGCAAAGCCAAAATTGAAGCAAGTCGATGCCAGATTGTTGAGTTGTTGAATGAGTGATAGATGTAGGGTTTGCAAGCTCACAATTAGCAGATCAATGGCTCCCTCTTACCAAAACTCATCATAGAGATCGGTTATCAATTTGAAAGATTGTACAGGTGTCAATGCTTACTATTTCACATCAGCGTTCCAAGCTACAAAGCCAAAGGATATAAATCATTCAATGCATGGGGGATTTGATATCTGAATGCAAATAGACAGTTGCCAAAATGCCTGATTTGTAGGCAGAGAATGTGCGTGTAGCTGTTCAATGGAGAAACGTAGAATTTGTTGACAGGAACGAAGATATCTGGCTAAGAGTAGGAGTGCAGAGCCATGAGCACCTACAAATACATAAATGATAAGAGTCAAAGACATTGATCAAAGAAATACATTGTGCAAACAAAAGTTCAAAGGGTTGTCGCCTTTTGGGTTTCCTCTTTACCATTTAAACCAGGCAAAATTTTCAAATCATAGCAGATGGATGAGTTTCTCACAGAACGCAAGGGTGAAATACAAGAAGGTCGACGGTGATAACCTTTGGCAAGAATACCCAAAAAATTCATTGGTGTTGTATGGATATTGGTTCACGAGATGCAATGATGCTCTTTAAATAAATCGAGCAAGGTGAAGTGTTTGATTCAACACACCAGGGTTTTTTTTTTTTCTTGGTGCATTATGTCTAGAATATGTTTCAAAGGATTTCTAATAGATGATCTATTGTTATTGCAACTTTTTGCTAAAGGCGTCTCAAGAAAAATGCTCTGTATCTGAAGATGCTAGAAAACGGAAAGTCAAAGACCTTAAACTGCCTGCAATGCTCTCATTTCAAGTTTGGAGTTTTTCTTGAATTTCCAAACCATGGTTACATATCTCACCATACTGCCTATGTCCAACACTTCTCTTCTCAATGAAGAGATTTCCACAAAAGATGCCATGTCAATGTGCAAACAACATTTCCAGGGGAGTTTGAAGCAGACATGTTACAGATAAAGAAGATTGTGAAAGATAACAACAAACTTTGGAGAATAGAATGATAAATTGTAAAGGACGAATGACTCCATGCCCAATACTAAAGGCACAAGGTCTTCCAGGTTCTTGGAGACCTTGCAGGGAGGTCTCCATCCCAGTTGGAGCCAGATGTTAGCGATCAAATAATTCATTCTAAAATTTGTTTGAAAAATGATGCCTAATCTTGTGGGGGACTTTTGACTTCCTTCCCAAGCTCTAAATGAAGATTTGAAAGAACAATTGGAAATCTTAGGATGTCTAGTTGTCAATCGACTATTCAAACATGTAAAACGAACTCTCCACGGCTGAGAAATTTGATTTTTCCCAAGACAATTTTCATTAAAAAATATGGGTTTTCACCAGCTTATTGGTTTTGAAATCCACTAGTTAGTTGTTGAAAGCTTTCCTTTTCACCAGCTAAAGGGGCAGATTTTGGGAAAATTAGCTGGTGAAACCTGTTACATGGCAACAAGGTTGTAGTTTTGCCCATATTTGACCTTTTATTAACCAAATCTTTCGAGGTTGGTTTCTAAAGATGCATAATAATTAAATACATCAGATTTAAGGTTTTATCTTGATGTATTTAATGTTTAAAAAGGTGGAAACATGAAAATGGTGACCTAGTTCATGAGCAAAAAACTGTCTTTTTTGACAAAGGTGGAAAATTCGAATTTCTTATGAAGATTCATTAGCCTTGGAAGGTTTTCTACATCTGTCAAAGAGTTTGGAGGATATGAAGGCTATCAAGATAGAGTTTGACTCCTTAGATATGATCTTTTCCTATTTTGTTTTTACTTTCCATGTTTAGTATTCTAGATCCATTTTTATAGGATCTCATCCTACACTTGTTGTATCTATTTTGATTTGACTATTTTTAGCAAATCAGATCCATCTTTCAAGGATCTAGATTTCATCTTGTAAGGCTATAGAGCCAAAGACATTTGGAGAACCAAGGGGTTCAATATTGGATACATTTTTCTCTTGTACTAAGACTCTTATCTTGATAATAGAATCACAATCTTTGTTTGCTGTCAATGTCAGATTTATTCATGTACTTCATTATTCTGTACTTTATTTCAGTTTAGCTCAACTTCTAAGAACTGTTATCTTCTTATTAAGCTCATGAACTTGAATTAAAGTATTTCTTACTATCTTTTATGACCCTACACACTATCGTACTTGGTTATCTAGACTAGTGTTCTTCATATCCTATTTCAATTACTCTGTTTGATCATTGATTTCTAAAAGAACTATCTTATTCGAATGCATGATAAGTTGTTCTTCTCATTAGACATTGAGTTATCCCATTGATCCAAGCATACAAAATTTACCATATTCTTGAGTTACCAAGCATCTTTGGCCTACAACCACAAAGAGTTTCTTGGAGGTCTAACAAATTGGCGTCGTTGCCGGGGAGAGGAGATTGAAGCTCAACTTCCCTGGGAGATGAAATTAGATCTACTCCTTGATGATAGACAAGGATTAGACATTACATTGGTTGTAATCATCTATCTAGTGACTCCATGAAGGATGAATTTAGTGGTGACTCCATTGTTCAGAAATATGTTGGTGACTCCACTGGTATGACATGAACCAGATCTTTGCTAAAAGGTATGCATTCTGTGATTTTTCAAAAATTGTTGGCTTCCCTAATCTAGTGCCTAGTAGAGATGAATGGAAAAATAGTCTTCCCAGATTTCAAGGAGAAGAATGGGAAGTGCTAGCTGAAAATTTGTTGGACTTTCATGATTACATGCATCGTTTGCAAGTTGTGCATGAGGATGTTCAGATCCATCTCTTCTGTTTCTCATTAGAGGGAATTGCTTGTGATTGGTACCGGTCTCTGCCTTATGCCAGTATCAACTCTTTGGTAGATTTTCATGTTGCTTTTCATGTGTTTTGTAAAGACCATTTTCTAGATGATCTTCTCTATATTGAGTGTTGTCATGAATTTCATTTATTGACTAAAGGTTCAGATGTTCATGAAGAGTATGCTGCTATAGAGATTACTCTTCATTATTGAGAGATTGATTATTCACATTATGATAACCATTGTGATGCTTTTAAAATTGTATTAAATGCATCTTTTAAAGATGGTTGTGATGAAGATCCGATTATCCCTTTTGAAAATTTGAAAAATGATGAGCAAATTGACATATCAACAAGAGATAATTTAATATCTAAAACAAATACTAAGGGAAGCCTTGAGTTTCCAGATTTGCAGACAAAAGTGGTTTGCAACAGATATGAAGAGGAAGGTGAGGAGTTGAAGAATCTAGATCAGTAGTCCAACCTATATGTTTCTCCAACAAATCTCGAGCAGCCTACATTCAACAATGAGATTAGTAAAGACAACCTTCAACATCATTTCAATTTAGAGTTGGATCAACAGTTCATAGAGGTATTGCTTTGTGAATTTGATGACCCTTTTGCTGACTATGTGGAGTCTATGAGTAGCATTAATCCAAAAATATTTTTGTCATATGAAGGTTGGTCTTTTCATATTTAAAAATGGCATTTCCACAAGCTATGGTCTTTTTCATCTTTTGGGTCAAGATCAAATATGATATTAGCAAGTCAATTACTTTCTTGGCTGCTTTGGAAATTTAGTTTTACTTGATCAATCTACCTCTACTGGTTAGAGTAGGGATTGATAGAAGAATAAGATTTTTCTTTGAGCAGGTAGATTACTTTTAGTTTTCTTGAATAATCAGAGTAGACTACAGACCGGTTGTAGGTTTGCAGAGGATCAGTCATATATGTCAGTTGTTAGCGATAAAAAATGCACTTGTATTTTTTGGAGTATCTCCTCAAAGTTTCATTCAATATGCCCATTTCTAAATATGCTTGGCCAGTGTTTTGTCTCCAAATATCTGTAGACCAAGATTCCATTGATTTCTCTGACCTGCATTCCAAAACTTTGTCAGTTTCCTGTAAACCCTAACTTCTAATGCTTTTCATATTTTAGCAAATTTCTCTAATATTATGGTGTGTGCTTGTGTATTTTAGTCCTAAGTCTAAGCCATAATAGTCTGAGCCATATCAAAATCAATTCAATCAAAGTCTATCAATCTACATGTCGAGCACAGTCAACTCATAAGAAAACACACAAGTCTCTAAAGCCACACAAGTGCCAAACCCAATCCCATTCACTTGTATCATCAAGCTATTTATTATTATTATTTGCCAAGATTGAAAGTGTCAAAAGATCATGCAGGATTTTAGGAATACAGAGTCATTTGTATCAACGACAGGTGTAAAATGGGTGTCTGAAAGAGTGGTAATATGGTGCATACATTGATCTGCCAAATTCCCAATTAAGATTGTAGGTACCAGAGACTATGCAGATAGGCATTTTGGATATCCAGTTGGTTGTAAAGATTAAGGGTGATAAAGAAAACCTATCGACTCTTCATATGGACAAAAGAGAGATTTATCCAAGATGGAGCTGAAACCTGATCATTTTAGCAGACCACTATGGGTCTGTTCAGATGGACGGTTATTTCTGGAGACCTTTTTCTGCATTTTATAAGCAAGCATATGACTTCCTAATTTCTATCGCTGAGCCTATTTGTAGACTAGACTCTATGCATGAATACGATTTGACACCACATTCATTGTATGTTGCTGTTTCTATGGGGCTTGAAACTGAAACAATTATTGTTGTCCTCAACAAGTTATCCAAGACTTCCCAATGAGATCATTGTTTTCATTAACGGATCAATAGAAAATTATGGAAAAGTCAAGCTTGTGTTGAAAAAGAATCGCTATTTTGTGGAGTCCCCATATCCGGAGGTTCTAAAGACCTTACTTAAGGATGTTGTAATTGCTCGGTCAAGATTACATTCATCTGAGGTCTCTGATATAAAGGGAGGGGATATGTTCAGAGTTAGTAAATCTGCTAATGAAATGGGAGGAAGCCACACATAACTCATTGGTAGTGAAGACATCACATCAGTGATTGAAGAAAAAGAAACACATTCATTTGAAATAGATCCTACTCAGGTTGAAAATGTGAAACAACGTGGGGTTAAGATAATTGTTTTCACAGACAATCTTTTTGCACTTACTGAATATGCAATGAAGCTCAAGAAGCTTATGATTCATGGTGCTACCAGTCATAGGGAAAGAACAAGGATCCTGTATGCATTCAAGCACAGCCCTGATGTTAATATCATTTTCCTTTCAAAGGTGGGAGATAACTCAATTAATATTCCTGAAGCTAATGTGATTATACAAATATCGTCTCATGTTGGTTCTCATCGTCAAGAAGAACAATGTTTGGGATGCATCTTACGAGCTAAGGGAGATGTATTATTCTACAAAGAGTCAACCAGATTCCATCACCTATATTATCAGATATGCAATATAATCACCAATGAATGAAAAGCTCAAGGGTTTTAAAATTTAATGCATGTCAGATATGGGGTTTAAAAACTCTTCATGCTAGCCACGAATTATATGCCAAACTCCCAGACACACAAATCAAGTTACAAAGCTCATCACTGATAGCTGAGCTCCTTACCTCTCACCACATCTTATCGATTATATCACAAGTGTTGGCAAGTGTTGAAGAGGAGGAAGCACCCAAAGAATTAATCCTAAATCATATGAAAAATAAGCTCACAAGATGGCTTTTTCTCTTGATACAACTCATCAAAGAATTTGGTATTTACTTTACAATTGTTGCAGATGTCAAAGCGATAACACCTAGCAGTTTATAGGTGTTTAAAAGTTTTATTTTCATGCCAATAAACAATTTTTGATATCCAATATTTGCATATCCCCTCTTTAGTAACTCATATGGCATGCAAATCCAAAACTGAAGCAAGTCGATGCCAGATTGTTGAGTTGTTGAATGAATGACAGCTATAGGGTTTGCAAACTCGCTATTAGTAGATCAATGGCTCCCTCTTACCAAAAATCATCACAGAGCCTGGTTATTAGTTTGCAAGATTGTACAGGTGTCAATGCTTGCTATTTCACATCAGAATACCAAGCTACAAAGCCAAAAGATCTAAATCATATGATGCATGGGGGATTTGATATCTGAATGAAAATAGACAGCTGCCAAAATGCTTGATTTGCAGGCAGAGAATGTTCGTGTAGCTGTTCAATGGAGAAACGTAGCATTTGTTGATAGGAACGAAGATATTTTTCTATGAGGAGGAGTGCAGAGCCACGAGCACCTGCAAATACATAAATGATAAGAGTCAAAGACATTGATCAAAGAAATACATTGTGCAAACAAAATTTCAAAGGGTTATCACCTTTTGGGTTTCCTCTTTACCATTTAAACTGGCCACATTTTTCAAATCATAGAAGACGGACGAGTTGCTCACAGAATGCAAGGGTGAAATACAATAAGGTCGACGGTGATAACCTTTGGCAAGAATACCCAAAAAATTCATTGGTGCTATATGGATATTGGTTCACGAGGTGCAATGATGCTCTTTAAATAAACTGAGCAGGGTAAAGTGTTTGATTCAACACACCAGGGTTTGTTTTCTTTTCTTGGTGCATTATGTCTAGAAGATGTTTCAAAGGATTTCTAATAGGTGATCTATTTTTATTGCAACTTTTTGCTGAAGGCATCTCAAGACAAATGCTTTGTATCTAAAGCTGCTAGAAAATGGAAAGTCAAAGACCTCAAGCTGCCTACAATGCTCTCATTTCAAGGTTGGAGTTATTCTCGAATTTCCAAACCATGGTTATAGATCTCACCATCCTGCCTATGTCCAACACTTTTCCTCTCAATGAAGAGATTGCCACAACAGATGCCATGTCGATATGCAAACAACATTTCTAGGGGAGTTTGAAGCAGACATGTTACAAATAAAGAAGATTGTAAAATATAACAACAAACTTTGTATAATAGCATGATAAATTGTAAAGGCTAAATGACTCCATGCTCAATACTAAAGGCACAAGGTCTGCCAGGTTCTTGGAGACCTCGCAGAGATGTCTCCATCCCAGTTGGAGCTAGATGTTAGCGATCAAATAATTCATTCTAAAATTTGTTTGAAAAATGATGCCTAATCTTGCGGGGGACTTTTGACTGCCTTCCCAAGATCTAAATGAAGATTTGAAGGAACCATTGGAAATCTTAGGATGTCTAGTTGTCAATCGACTATTCAAATGTGTAAAAAAGACTATCCACGGCTAAGAAATTTGATTTTTCCGAAGACAGTTTTCATTAAAAAAATCTGGGATTTCACCAGCTTATTGGTTTTGAAATCCGCTAGTTCGCTATTGAAAGCTTTCCTTTTCACTAGCTAAGGGGGCGGATTCAGGGAAAATTAGCTGGTGAAACCTGTTACATGGCAGGAAGGTCATAGTTTTTCCCAGATTTGACATTTTCTTAACCAAATCTTTCAAGGTTGGTTTCTAAAGATGCATAATAATTAAATACATCATATTTAAGATTTTATCTTGATGTATTTAATGTTTAAAAAGGTGGAAAAGTGAAAATGGTGACCTAGTTCATGAGAAAAAAAACTGTCTTTTTTGCCAAAGGTGGCAAATTCAAATTTCTTATGAAGATTCATCAGCCTTGGAAGGTTTTCTACATTCGTCAAAGAGTTTGGAGGATATGAAGGCTATCAAGATAGAGTTTGACTCGTTAGATATGATCTTTTCCTATTTTGTTTTGACTTTCCATGTTTAGTATTCTAGATCCATTTTTATAAAGGATCTCATCCTACACTTGTTGTATCTATTTTGATTTGACTATTTTTAGCAAATATGATCCATCTTTCAAGGATCTAGATTTCATCTTGTAAGGCTATAAAGACAAAGACATTTGGAGCACCAAGCGGTTCAATCTTGGATACATTTTGCTCTTGTACTAAGACTCTTATCTTGATAATAGAATCACAGTCTTCTTTTGTTGTCAATATCAGATTTATTCATGTACTTCATTATTCTGTACTTTATTTCAGTTTAGCTCAGCTTCTAAGAACTTTTATCTTCTTATTAAGCTCATGAACTTGAATTAAAGGAATTATTACTATCTTGTATGACCCTACACACTGTTGTACTTGGTTATATAGACTAGTGTTCTTCATATCCTATTTCAATTACTCTGTTTGATCATTGATTTCTAAAAGCATTGTCTTATTCGAATGCCTGATAAGTTGTTCTTCTAATTAGCCATTGAGTTATCCCATTGATCCAAGAAAACCAAATTTACCATATTCTTGAGTTACCAAGCATCTTTGGCCTACAACCCCAAAGAGTTTCTTGGAGGTCTAACAAATTGGCGCCGTTGCCGAGGAGAGGAGATTGAAGCTTAGCTTCCCTGGGAGACGACATTAGATCTACTCCTTGATGATAGACAATGATTAGACATTACATTGGTTGCAATCATCTGTCTGGCGACTCCATGAAGGAGGAATTTAGTGGCGACTCCATTCTTCAGAAATCTATTGGTGACTCCATTGGTATGACATGAATCAGATCTTTGCTAAGAGGTATGCGTTCTGTGATTTTTCAAAAATTGTTGGCTTCCCTAATCCAGTGCCTAGTAGAGATGAATTGGAAAATAGTCTTCCCAGATTTCGAGGAGAAGAATGGGAAGTGCCAACTGAACATTTGTTGGACTTTCATGATTACATGCATTGGTTTCAAGTTGTGCATGAGGATGTTCAGATCCGACTCTTCTATTTCTCATTAGAGGGAATTGCTCGTGATTGGTACCGGTCTCTACCTTATGCCAGTATCAACTCTTTGGCAGGTTTTCATGTTGCTTTTCATGTGTTTTGTAAAGACCATTTTCCAGATGATCTTCTCTATCCTGAGTGTTTTCATGAATTTCATTTATTGACTAAATATTCATATGTTCATGAAGAGTATGCTGCTATAGAGAATACACTTCATTATCGAAAGATTGATGATTCACATTATGATAACCATTGTGATTCTTTTAACATTGTATTAAATGCATCTTTTGAAGATGGTTGTGATGAAGATTCGATTATCCCTTTTGAAAATTTGAAAAATGATGAGTAAATTGACATATCAGCAAGAGATAATTTCAGATCTAAAACAAATACTAAGGGAAGCCTTGAGTTTCCATATTTGTAGACAAAAGCGGTTTGCAACAAATATGAAGAGGAAGGTGAGGTGTTGAAGAATCCAGATCAGCAGTCCATCCTATATGTTTCTCCAACAGATCTCGAGGAGCCTGAATTCAACAGTGATATTAGTAAAGACAACCTTCAACATCATTTCAATTTATAGTTGGATCAACAGTTCAAAGAGGTATTTCTTTGTGAATTTGATGACCCTTTTGCTGACTATGTGGAGTCTATGAGCAACATTAATCCAAAAATATTTTTGTCAAATGAAGGGTGGTATTGTCATCTCTTCAAATGGAATTTCCATAGGCTATGGTCTTTTTCATCTTTTGGGTCAAGATCAAATATGATACTAGCAAGTTAATTACATTCTTGGATGCTTTGGAAATTTAGTTTTACTTGATCAATCTACCTCTACTGGTTAGAGTATGGATTGATATAAGAATAATATTTTTCTTTGAGCAGGTAGATTACTTTTAGTTTTCTTGAATAATCAGAGAAGACTACAGACAGGCTATAGGTTTGCAGAGGATCAGTCATACAGGCCAGTTGTTAGGGATAAAAAATGCACTAGTATTTTTGGAGTATCTCCTGAAAGTTTCATTCAATATGCCCATTTCTAAATATGTTTGGCCAGTGTTTTGTCTCCAAATATCTATAGACCAAGATTCCATTGATTTTTCTGACCTGCATTCCAAAACTTTGTCAGTATTTACTGTAAACCCTAACTTCTAATGCTTTTCATATTTTAGAAAATTTCTTTAATATTATGGTGTTTTCTTCTGTATTTTAGTCCTAAGTCTAAGCCATAACAGTCTGAGCCATATCACAATCAATTCAATAAAAGTCTATCAATCTACATGTTGAGCACAATAAACTCATAAGCCAACACACAAGTCTCTAAAGCCACACAAGTGCCAAACCCGATTCCATTCACTTGTATCATCAATCTATTTATTATTATTATTTGCCAAGATTGCAAGTGTCAAAAGATCATGCAGGGTTTTAGGAATATATTGTCATTTGTATCAACGATAGGTGCAAAATCAGTGTCTGAAAGAGTGGTAATATGGTGCATACATTGATTTGCCAAATGCCCAATTAAGATTGCAGGTACCAGAGACTATGCAGATAAGCATTTTTTATATCTAGTTGCTTGTAAAGATTAAGGGTGATAAAGAAAACCTATCGACTCTTCATATGGACAAAAGAGAGATTTCTCCAAGATGGAGCTGAAGCCTGATCATTTTAGCAGACCACTATGGGTCTGTTCGGATGGATGGTTATTCCTGGAGACCTTTTTATGAACTTTATAAGCAAGCATATGACTTCCTAATTTCTTTCACTGAGCCTGTTTGTAGACCAAAATCTATGCATGAATACAATTTGACACCTCATTCATTGTATGCTATTGTTTCTGTGGGGCTTGAAATTGAAACAATTATTGTTGTCCTCAACAAGTTATCCAAGACTTCCCAATGAGATCATTGTTTTCATTAACGGATCAACAACAAATTATGGAAAAGTCAAGCTTGTGTTGAAAAATAATCGCTATTTTGTGGAGTCCCCATATCCGGAGATTCTGAAGACCTTTCTTAAGGATGTTGTAATTGCTTGGTCAAGATTACATTCATCTGAGGTCTCTGATATAAAGGGAGGGGATATGTTCACAGTTAGTAAAGCTCCTAATGAAATGGGATGAAGCCACATAGAACTCATTGGTAGTGAAGACATCACAGCAGTGATTGAAGAAAAAGAAAAACATTCATTTGAAATAGATCTTGCTCAGGTTGAAAATGTGAAACATTGTGGGGATAAGATAATTGTTTTCGCAGACAATCTTTTTTCACTTACTGAATATGCAATGAAGCTCAAGAAGCCCATGATTCATGGTGCTACCATTCATAGTGAACGAACAAGGATCATGTATGCATTCAAGAACATCCCTGATGTTAATGTCATTTTCCTTTCAAAGGTGGGAGATAACTCAATTAATATTCCTGAAGCTAATGTGATTATACAAATATCGTCTCATGCTAGTTCTTGTTGTCAAGAAGCACAACGTTTGGGATGCATCTTGTGAGCTAAGGGAGATGTATTATTCTACAAAGAGTCAACTAGATTCCATCACCTATATTATCAGATATGCAATATAATCACCAATGAATGAAAAGCTCAAAGGTTTTAAAATTTAATGCATGTCAGTTATGGGGTTTAAAAACTCTTCATGCTAGCCACAAATTATATGCCAAACTCCTAGTCACATAAATCAAGTTACAAAGCTCAGCACTGAGAGCTGAGCTCCTTACCTCTCACCACATATTATAGATTATATCACAAGTGTTGACAGGTGTTGAAGAGGAGGCAACACCCAAATTGTTAAGCCTAAATCATATGAAAAAGAATCTCATGAGATGGTTTTTTCTCTTGCTACAAATCATCAAAGAATCAGGTCTTCACATCACAATTGTTGTAGATGTCAAAGCAATAGCACCTAGCAGTTTACAGGTGTTTAAAAGTTTTCTTTTCATGCCAATAAATAGGTTTTGATATCCAGTATTTGTAGATCCCCTCTTTATTAACTCATATGGTGCGCAAAGCCAAAACTAAAGCAAGTTGATGCCATATTGTTGATTTGTTGAATGAGTGACAGTTGTAGGGTTTGCAAGCTTGCTATTAGCAGATCAATGGATCCCTCTTACCAAAACGCATCACAGAGCCCAGTTATTAGTTTGCAAGATTGTACATGTGTCAATGCTTTTTATTTCACATCAGCGTGCCAAGATACAAAGCCAAAGGATCTAAATCATCCGATGCATGGGGGATTTGATATCTGAATGCAAATAGATAGTTGCTAAAATGCCTGATTTGCAGGCAGAGAATGTGCGTGCAGTTGTTCAATGGAGAAATGTAGCATTTGTTGATAGGAACGAAGATATATGGCTACAAGGAGGAGTGCATAGCCATGAGAACCTGCAAATACATAAATGATAAGAGTCAAAGACATTGATCAGAGAAATACATTGTGAAAAAAAAAGTTCAAAGGGTTCCCTCCTTTTGGGTTTCCTCTTTACCATTTAAACCGACCACATTTTTCAAATCATAGAAGATGGATGAGTTGTTCACAGAATGCAAGGGTGAAATACAAGAATGTCAATGGTGATAACCTTTGGCAAGAATACCCAAAAAATTCATTGGTGTTGTATGGATATTGGTTCATGAGGTGCAATGATGATCTTTAAATAAACCGATCAGGGTGAAGTGTTTGATTCAACACACCAGGGTTTGTTTTCTTTTCTTGGTGCATTATGTCTAGAATATGTTTCAAAGGATTTCTAATAGATGATCTATTATTATTGCAACTTTTTGTTGAAGGCATCTCAAGAAAAATGCTCTGTATCTGAAGCTACTAGAAAACATAAAGTTAAAGACCTCAAGCTGCCTACAATGCTCTCATTTCAACGTTGGAGTTATTATCAAATTTCCAAACCATGGTTACATATCTCACCATCCTACCTATGTCCAACACTTCTCTTCTCAATGAAGACATTTCCACAATAGATGCCATGTCGACGTGAAAACAACATTTCCAGGGGAGTTTGAAGCAGACATGTTACAGATAAAGAAGATTGTGAATGATAACAACAAAATTTGGAGAATAACATAATAAATTGTAAAGGATGAATGACTCCATGCCCAATACTAAAGGCACAAGGTCTGCCAAGTTCTTGGAGACCTCACAGGGAGGTCTCCATCCTAGTTAGAGCCAGATGTTAGCGATCAAATAATTCATTCTGAAATTTGTTTGAGAAATGATGCCTAATATTGCGGGGGAATTTTGAATTTTTTCTTGAGCTATAAATGATGATTTGAAAGAACCATTGGAAATCTTAGGATGTCTAGTTGTCAATCGACTATTCAAACATGTAAAATGGACTCTCCACGGCTGAGAAATTTGATTTTTCCCAAAACAGTTTTCTTTAAAACAATCTGGGTTTTCACCAGCTTATTGGTTTTGAAATCCTCTAGTTAGCTATTGAAAGCTTTCCTTTTCACCAGCTAAAGGGGAAGATTCAGGGAAAATTAGCTGGTGAAACCTGTTACATGGCAGAAAGGTCATATTTTTGCCCAGATTTGACTTTTTCTTAACCAAATATTTCGAGGTTGGTTTCTAAAGATGCATAACAATTAAATACATCAGATTTAAGGTTTTATCTTGATGTATTTAATGTTTAAAAAGGTGGAAAAGTTAAAATGGTGACCTAGTTCATGAGCAAAAAACTGTCTTTTTTGCCAAAGGTGACAAATTTGAATTTCTTATGAAGATTCATTAGCCTTGGAAGGTTTTCTACATTTGTCAAAGAGTTTGGAGGATATGAAGGCTATCAAGATAGAGTTTGACTCCTTAGATAGGATATTTTCCTATTTTTTTTTTACTTTCCATGTTTAGTATTCTAGATCCATTTTTATAGGATCTCATCCTACACTTGTTGTATCTATTTTGATTTGACTATTTTTAGCAAATTTGATCCATCTTTCAAGGATCTAGATTTCATCTTGTAAGGTTATAAAGCCAAATACATTTGGAGCACCAATGGGTTCAATCTTGGAAACATTTTTCTCTTGTATTAAGACTCTTATCTTGATAATAGAATCACAGTCTTCTTTTGCTGTCAATATTAGATTTATTCATGTACTTCATTATTCTGTATTTTATTTCAGTTTAGCTCAGCTTCTAAGAACTACTATCTTCTTATTAAGCTCATGAAATTGAATTAAAGGAATTCTTACTATCTTGTATGACCCTACACATTGTTGTACCTTGTTATCTAGACTAGTGTTCTTCATATCCTATTTCAATTACTGTATATGATCATTGATTTCTAAAAGCACTGCCTTATTCGAATTCATGATAAGTTGTTCTTCTCATTAGCCATTGAGTTATCCCATTGATCCAAGCATACCAAATTTACCATATTCTTGAGTTACCAAGCATCTTTGGACCACAACCCCAAAGATTTTCTTGGAGGTCTAACAATATGGAAGAAAACTTTCAAATCTAAAGAAGGTCTCTTCGAATGGATGGTCATGTCATTTGTCTTAAAAAATGCACCAACAAATTTCATGAGCTTGATGGATGATGTATTGAGACCCTTCAAAAACTCTTTTGTGGTGATATATCTGGATGACATCCTCATCTTCCACAAAACGTTTGAGGAGCACATGCAGCATATTCAACAGGTTTTGAGCACTCTGTGGCAGCAAAAGCTATATGCCAACTTGGAAAAATGCTCCATTGGCATGAAAATGGTCCAATACTTGGGTTACATTTTTTATGAACATGGGGTACAAGTGGATCCAACTAAGATCCAAGTCATCTGTTACTGGCCAACCCCAACCAAAATAACTGAGCTTCAGGACTTCTTGGGACTTACCAACTTCTACTGATGGTTTGTGTTAGGATTCTCCCACATTGCATGGGCCCTTAGCCAGTGACCAAGGGAAATGGAAAGGAAAATTTCATGTGGGGGAAGGCACAACAACAATCATATGATGATCTAAAGAATAGATTATGATCAGATCTAGTACTCTCCTTACCCGATCTGAAACAACCTTTCGAGATTGAGACTGATGTGTCCATCTATGTTGCAGGTGTAGTTCTCACTCAACACGATCATCTGGTAGCATACCATAGTGAGACACTCTCAGATAATATTCAGAAACACCCCACCTATGACAAGGAAATGTATTCCATTGTGAAAGGCTGATGTCAATGGAAACATTACATTATGGGAAAGGAGATAGTCATTCACACTGATCACAAGCCTCTACAGTTCATACAGACACAACGAAAGTTACAAAACGAGCACCATCAGAAGTGGTCCACATAGCTGGAGCAGTTCCATATCAACATTAGGTATAAGACAAGGAGCACACATCTTGTCGCTGACTGCCTCAGTTGACCTCTCATGAATTCACTCAGCACCATGCTCCATTCCTGTGGCATGATGCATATGAGTGGTCCCAACTTTATCAACAATATCCTGACTTCGCCACCACCTATCAGATATTGGGTACAAGCACGAATATCACCGATTTTCACATTCAGGAAGGATTGTTATGCCATCTAGTCCACCTCTATGTTCTTGTAAGAAAGCATGTAAATATTATTTGGGAGGCTCAGTACAGTTGGATGGCAAGACATTTTGGTGTGGAGAAAATTGTGGTCGTTATATACAAACATTTGTATTAGCCAAAACTCCGACAGGACGTCAACAAGTATATCATATCTTGCACTGCCTTTGCCATTTCCAATCCAACCATCAAGAAGCAAGGATTATACACCCCTCTTCCTACTCTTGAAAGGACTTTGTAATCCATCTCATGGATTACATGTCTGGCCTTCCATCCACCAAACATGATAATGATTATGTATTTGTGGTGATTGATCGATTTTCAAATATGGCCATTCTCACAGCCTACAAGAAGAGCTTCACAACAACATATACTATGAATATATTCTTCAAAAGAGTGTGGGTCCATTTTGGGATACCACAGACCATCATCTCCAATAAAGACATCAATTTCCTCATCACATTTTGGTCGAGGATCTAGTCAATGTTGAACACCAAGCTCACTAAATCCACTGCCTTCCACCCTCAAATCGATGGTCAGATAGAGGTCATCAATTAGATGATTGTGCACATACTGCAGATGTATAAATCTAAGAATCCACATACATGGGATGAGACTCTTCCCTATGTTAAACACAACTACAACATGGCTCTCCATAGCTCCACTGACCATATCCCATTTCAGGTGGGGTTAGAATTCCAACCCTTGGGTCCCATTGATGTTGCACTACCTCTTGCAACCACATAGACAAAATATTCCCATGTTCAATATGAGGCTTACAAAGCCACCAGATTCATTGAGCATATTCAACACATTCTCCAACATGTGCATGTGATTTTCTAGAAAGCCAATGATAAGTACAATAAGTGCCATGATCAACACTAGGTACTACACAAGTTTTAGGTGGGAGATAAGGTCTGGGTACATTTTCAGAAAGAATTCCCTATAGGGCCCCATTGAAAGCTCTATCCACGTTTCTATGGACCTTACACTATTACCAAGGCTATGGGAGATAATGATTTTGAGCTCAACACTACCCCTATAATATCCCCAAAGACGAGCCCTATTGTAATCATGTTTATGAATTCTAAATCATGTTTTGTAGGCTGGTGAGATGAGTATTGATAAGATGGTACGATTATGTGTTTATTAGGCCTGAGAGCCTAAGTATTAAGTCCAGAAGCCTGTTTTTGTATATGTATTATGCATAACATTAACAAAATTATAAACATCACTGCGTGCAGACCGACCACGAAGAAAGAGTGATGGGGGACTAAGCTTCCACATAGTGGGTAAGGGAAAGGGGGTTGAAAGGTTGGAAAGAGAGGCTAAGTGTTGAGCCTAGGAGATAATCTTGGGGGCTTAAGTTCTTGGGAATAATAATTTATTATTATTCCAAAATATATGTGACAAAACATGTTTTTATCCTAAGTTCCTGGAAGCGGAAACATGCGCAAAAGGGAACACAGGTTGATGGAGCACATGCAGCTTCATGGGTGACATGTGTCGGCCCTATCACATGCAATTTAACCAAAATATTGAGCCATGGAGGGGGTTCATCCTCCATTCTACTATCGGCTGTCTAAAAAAGTGATTTTCGTCTGACCTCTATATGCCTCATGCAGCTCTGAGACCCGAAGCCTACGATGTTTCTTGAGAAACCGATACACCCTCTATTTGAACTGTTGAGTTTATGTTCGACCCCTGTGTGGATTCCTTATCACGCCCTCTGAAAAACAGTGGAAAACCTGTGGATTGAGCCATGTCACATGTGTATCCTATAAGCCAGTTGATCCGCTCTTGCAAAGTCAAGACATACCCGAACGGTCTTTGAGTCACTGCCTTCTGTGTTCCTGAGTGGAATTGACCTGTTGTTGTTTCTCTTATATTCACATTGCGGGAATTGAGTTGAAGTTGACTGAACAACTGGGTTTTCAGTCCTGTGGTAGAAGAAGCAGGTTGTCAGGCATGTGAGCAGCTCCCTCCAGGTGAGAGATTCTATTGGGAAGTGGTTTTATCCCACAGAGAGTCCAACACCAGCTTTGGAGCTCTAAGAATTCATGATCTAGCCTGTTTTCGAGGCCCAGAGAGGGAGATGAAGCATCGATGGACTGTGCTTGTGAAGGTGTATACTCCCGGGTAGAACATGCATGTGGGGAATGAGAGTCCATTAGTAGTGGGTGTAAGAAGGGTCCTAGAGAGAATTCTTCTGATTTCTCTGTGAAGTTTTCCTGTAGCCTCAGCCTAGCCTAGAATTCCCTTGCCTTGGGTGGAGCTTAGTCCCATCTCTAGGGTGACCCACTATTGAGCATGATGAGCAGTGAGGTCTAAGGCTGGGAGGTTCGTGGAAGGTCTGCACGTAGTTGGTGGAGTTACTACAGTTTCAAAGATAAGTATATGCATGCATATGATTTCAATTAAAATGCATATCTGTGATGCTTGTGATATTATCATGTATTCCATTGCAATGATATTTACTGTTGATTTCAATCATTCTGTATGTTAGCAGTAATTGTATGTTTACTCTGCTTAGCCATTTAACTTCATTTAAATGCATACTACATAAATATGAGAATGTTTCCACATAGTAGCATTGTCAGGCAAGGGGTTTGATGGACGGGGACATTACAATATGGTATCAGAGCCATGTTTTCAATGTTGATCTTGGATGGGCCGGATAAGTGGTCTTTGGACTTGAGGTTTTGAGAGAAAATTGTGTTTGGAGGAATAATTTTGAACCTTAGATTGTTTTTGAGTGCTAAGGGGTTGCATTGGCCGTGTTATGAAGATCAAGAGGAGTTGCGGTAGAATAAAATTACAACCGTAGATCAGTTGTAAATGATAAGATCTAGACCATTGAATCCATGCCCAGAAAATAAGGAAAGCGCACAGAAGAGATCAGATCTAGGTCATCATATCTAAGCATGTGGACCAACAATTGTTGCATCCAGGGAATGTGCACAAGGCTTAAAAACCTTTGGAGTTTCACAGGAGTGTGGAAATCATGATATGAAAATCCCCAACGTCATCATAGTCGTCCATCGAAAATAATGCATGGAGAATGATCACCATTTCACTGACTCGTGACTCAAAAAGGTCAAAGGGCAAGTTCGTGAGAATTCGTGAAACACGAATTCACGATTAGATCACAACCATTGATAAAGGAGAGATCTGGATCATTAATTGTCCAAGAAGGATCGTGACATTTTAGGAATCATAAGAATGAAGGTGGGAGGTATTTCAACCTCACGACACACAAAATCCCGATATGTGAAATCCCGACGAGATCTGAATCATTGGATCGTGGGGAAGTCATGAACATCGAATTAGGAGCTCTGAAATGTTGGCATTTCGGGAGATCAGTTGTTGGGAGAAGTGATATGTGCAGACACAAAAAATCCCAAATCTCGAAATCAAAAAATCCCAATGAGCCATAATATAGGGTCGGGCTAACGTCACTAAGATTGACGAGGAAACAGGGGATGTGTGCCACGTGCCAGTGGGTCTCGAAGGAAAAAGTTGACGCAGTAGGGTCGGATGTCATTACCTGAGGTAACGTGGACCTTTTCAAGGACACCATGTGTCAACACCTTGGTTGGTGATAGTTGTTCCATGGGCCCGGGGGTGAGAGAGGTCGGAAGTTCAGAAGTCGAGAGTTGGAGAGGGAAGTGAGTGTGAGAGTCTCCAGGACCAAAACCTAAAACCCTAAAGTTTCATTTAGAGAACCTTATAGATATAGGGCTTGGTCATGACCCTTGGTCGCATGGGGTTGGGGAAAAAAAGGAAAAGGGCTATGGCCTGAGTGTACTGTAGAGCTGAGAAGAGCTCAAAAAATTCATGGAAACTAAACGTTTTCTTGAATCAAGTTATTTTTGAATGCTATGGAATTTTTTAAGGATTAATGACCTGAAAAATTCCAGTTGTCTGCACATTGTGTTTGCAGAAGTTTAACGAGTGCCAGAACTGAGTAGAATTTCCACTGAGTGAAAGAGAAATGGAAAGGGAACAGACTGCTTCCAATTCTGAGGATGAAGCAAAAGGAATGGATGTTCACTTGGGATTTGAAGGATATAATTCCAATGGGCATGGAGAAGAGATAGAAAAGGAAGGAAACATGATGAAAATTGTTGAAAAATTGCAGAAAGATGCCCAAACTCGTAGAAGATAGAAAAAATCTTAGAAAAGCTCAGGAAAAACAAGGTGAATTTAACATAAAGTTGTTAAATAGTTTGGAGAGAACAAAGAAGAAGTTAGAGAAGGAGAGTGACTCGAGCCGAACAGGGAGTCACCAAACTTCTCTGAGGGAAGAAGGTCAAGGAGTGCGGGTAGACACCATCATCACTCCCAAGGGCCAAGGTCGCTCCAAGAAAAGGACACACTGTAGTTCTAGCCCATCTCCTACCAGAAAGCATAGGAGATCAGAAGTGGATGAATTGAAGGAAGAGATGAATATTAACCCACCTACTTTTGATGGAGAGCATAAGAAGGAGGAAGATGTCTAAACATGGTTGCTTAGCATGAGGAAATATTTCCAAATGCAGAATTATTCCTCTTATTCAGAAGGAATAATTTCAATTTATCAACTGAAGGGAAAGGCATCCATGTGGTGGGATCAGCTTGTGCAGGTCCAACACCTTAGGGAGAAAGATATCACTTAGAAGGAATTAAAGAGGTATTTTGAGAAGAAATACTTGACCAAAAGATACTACGACAAAAAGATGAAAGAGTTCTTTGAACTCAAGCTGGGAAACATGACCATGGATGAATATGAGAAAAGATTTTTGAAATTACTGAAGTATGTTCCATTCATCAAGGATGAAACTGTCAAGAGTCAAAGGTACCTAAGTGGACTTCCACCTTCCATTGGGGACAAAATCCAGTATGATGACCCAAAAACTATGGAAGAAATGATAAGAAGAGTGAAATGATTATATGAACACCATAGAGAGAAGACTAATTTCTGGAAGGCTTGGGAAGACAAGATTAAATTCCATATGGATCATAGGAAGAAGGGAAACAAACCTCCCTTTTCCAAGAAAAATCTTCAAGGACAACCATCGTTTAGAGAGCCGAGAATGGCTGATGTAAGGGAACAAAAGACAAGAAAGACACCCATTTAGTGTTGGGGCTGTAAATAGAACCACACGTATAGAGATTGTCCCCATAAAAATGGAAAAGTGAGACCTGTCCATAATGTTCAGAAATCTGAAATAGTGGAGGACATGGGCAGTAGACTGCCAAGGATCTATGCAGCCCTAGATGACAAGAAATTTGAATATCAGTAGAACCTGATTGAAGTGGAAGGTATGATTAACAACCAACCCTTTACTATTTTAATTGATTCAAGGGTTAGCCATAGTTATATAGATCCTAGAGTGGTGGAAAGTTTGCATTTGTCAATAAGAAAACATGAAAAGTCTTGGTTAGTGTAGTTGGCTACAGGAACCAAGAGGAAAGTCACTGAGTTGGTTAAGTCTTGTCCTATGGACATGAATGGACTGAGCACAAAGGCTGAATTGAATGTTATGCCTTTAGGTTCTTATGACTATCTAATTGGGATGGATTGGTTGGATCAACACCATGCCATCTTGGACTATCATAACAAGGCATTCACTTTCTTGGATGAGAAAGGGAATCGAAAAATAGTTTAAGGAATTCCTAGAGTTGTTACTATCAGAGAAATCTCAGCAATGTAGCTAAAGAAGTTCTACATAAAAGGTTGTCAATTATTTGCATCCCATGTGGAGGAAACACCTAAGGATAAGGTGTCAAAGATCAAAGACCATGTGGTACTAAAGAAGTTTGAGGATATATTTCAGGAGATACTTGGACTACCTCCAAAAAGAGATATATATTTCTCAGTAAATTTTATGCCTGGAGCAACCCCAGTGTCAAAAGATCCCTACAGAATGAGTATGCCAGAGCTGAAAGAGTTACAATTACAACTTGAAGAGATTTTGAAGAAGGGGTACATACACCCAAGTGTGTTACCTTGGGGTGCACTTGTCCTTTTCATGAAGAAGAAGGATGGGACGCTGAGATTGTGTATCAATTTCAGACAATTAAACAAAGTAACTATAAAGAACAAATACCCTTTGCCAAGGATTGATGACCTCTTCAATCAGTTGAAGGATGTGAAGATATTTTCGAAGATAGACCTCAGGTCAAGATATCACAATGTAAGGATAAAATATGAAGAAATCAACAAGACCACCTTTAGAACAAGGTATGGTCATTACAAGTTCACAGTGGTGTCGTTTGGGTTGTCGAATGCACCCACTATTTTTATGTGCCTGATGGATGGCGTATTCAGGGACTATCTAGACAAGTTTTTCATAGTCTTTCTGGATGACATTTTGGTATATTCCAAGTCAGAGGAAGAGAATGAAAAACATCTTAGGATGGTGTTACAAGTGCTAAGAGAGAACCAGTTGTATGCCAAGTTGATAAAATGCTCATTTTATCAGGAGCAGATCCATTACTTGGGGCATATTATTTCAAAGGATGGGATGGTTATAGATCTTGAGAAGATTGAGACCATCAGAGAATGGTCAGTGCCAAAGAATGTTATAGAAGTCATATCCTTCATGGATCTAGCTGGATATTACAAAAGGTTTATCGTAGGGTTCTCAAGGATAGCTCACCCTATCACTTCCTTGCAAAGGAAGGAGAAAAAGTTTCAGTGCATAGATGATTGTGAGAAAAGCTTTCAACAATTGAAGAAACTGTTAACCAATGTCCCAATCTTAATGATTTTAGATCCAAATGAATATTTCATGGTGTGCACTGAGGAGTGCAAAGAAGGACTGGGAGGAGTCCTTAGTCAGAATGGATTCGTAATCTATTATGAATCCATAAAGTTGAAAGAGAACGAAAGGAACTATGAAACTCATGATTTGGAGTTGGAATACATAGTACACACTCTAAAGAAATGGAGGCATTACCTCATGGTAAGGAGTTTTGAACTGAGAACATATGATAACGGTCTGAAGTATTTATTTGACCAGCCAACCTTGAATGCTAGGCAGAGTAGGTGATTGGAGTTTCTCTGTGAGTACAATTTTGATATAAAGCATATCAAAGGGAAGGAGAATAAAGTAGTTGATGCAATCAAAAGAAGAGTACATGAATTACATGCTACAATCATTATCATGTACCAAACCAATATTAAAAGTAGAATTTCAGAGGCTGAAAATACAGATTTGTTGTACAAGGATTTGGTAGCAAAGCTATAGCAAGGTAATATGCCACATAAAGTGGAAAATTATAAATTGGAAACTAATGGAACACTTCTGTACAAGATTTTTTTTTATGTACCTAATGTCCATGACGTGAAACTTATGTTTTTTCATGAAATGCATAATGTGCCTTGCAGGGCACCCTGAATATCAAAAAACTGTGGCAGCAGTCAAGAGCCATTAATTTTGGCCAGGTATGGAGAAAGATATTGTTGAATACATCACCAGATGTATGGAGTGCCAGAAGGTTAATGTTGAGCACAGGCACCCGGCAGGGTTGCTACAACCTTTACTCATTCCTGAGTGGAAGTGGGAAGTGGTGAAAATGGATTTCATCACTGGATTGCCCAAAACCGGAAAGAAGCATGATTCAATCATGGTGGTGGTGGATAAGCTTATGAAAGTGACCCATTTCATTCCATTAAAGACTATTCACAAGGAAGTGGATGTTGTAGACGTCTTTATGAAGGAAGTGGCATGATTGCACATAATTCCTAAGACAATTGTGTCTGACAGAGACCCAAAATTTACTTCAAATTTCTAGAAGGGGTTGTTCAAAGGGTTTAGAATGAATCTAAACTTTAGCACAAATTATCATCCTAAGTATGATGGACAAACAAAGAGGGTGAAAAGAGTAATAGAAGACACGATAAGGATGTATGTGATGGAAAAACCATCGAAATGGGAAGACTACCTGAACTTGGTAGAATTCACCTACAATAATGGGTATCAAGCATCATTGAAGATGAGCACATTTGAAGAACTTTATGGCAGAAAGTGTAGTACTTCAGTAAGCTGGGATAATCCAACTGATAGGGCAGTAGTTTGTTGGACAACTGAGGGGGGAGGGGGGTGAATCAGTTGTTACTATTCTTAAACAATTATGATTATTTTAAACTCTTTGCAGAACACTTAATGGCAATCACAATAATGCAGGGAAGTAAGCAATAGAACATTCAACATCATTCACACATATGAAATATACATAGACAGATATTTCCTAAGGAAACCCATAAAGGGTAAAAACCTCTTCTTCTTTATATGATAAGTAATCTTTACATTCTGTACATTATCATACTTATGAGCACCAACTCATAATGATGCTACAACCTTTTTTTTACAAGATGTTGCTTACTAAGAGAACCAACTCTCTGGATTCTCTTGCACCCACTAGAAGGAAGCACCGACTCCCTAGTTTCTCTAGCACCAACTAGAAGGAAGCACCAACTCCCTGGTTTCTCTATTAGCCACTAGAAGGAAGCACCAACTCCCTAAGAGTTCTAGCACCAACTGGATGGAAGCACCAACTTTCAGTTACACAGGCACCGACCTATATATTAGGGAACCAATGTTCTCCCTTGCACCTCCCTGCCACCCTGGTTTCTCTGGTTACATCCAGATGGAAGCTACAACTCCCTATGTTCAAGCACCCACTTGAACCTCTAAGGAAAACAATCCTCCCTAGCACCTCCCTACCACCCTTAAATATAAAGTTTGCTATATATAAGTTTATCACAGTGATACAATATTTATTAATGGCTTACTGGTCTTATCACTGTTCTGCTACACTGCTCTGCTCTACCTGCATCAGTGTCTTCTTGCACACTCTCCTTACGCTTTCTGTTCGTCTACCTTTTATGATCTGTGTGCCATGTCCCTACAATGCACCATTCCTCTTCTGTGCATTTCAGCTGCTGCACTTTTCCTCCTTCTACATGCATGAATCACTCTCCGCAGCCCCAATATCTTCTCTGTTCTTCATTTTTATACTCTCTGTGCATCTTCAACATCCTCTATTCGCAATGCTTATGCATGCTCTCCTCACGTCGAGTGCTCTGCCTAATCATCATTACAACTCTTCATCTTCTCTAGCAGTTAAACCCTTGTGTTCATCCTCACTAAGCATTATGCCGACATTCCTTAGCCTCTTCAACGCTTGAGAGTCTTCGTCTTCTCTGTCACAGTCAAGCTCATTCCCTCTATTGCAGTTCCAGGCTCCAATGATCTTACATCTGTCAATAGCCTCTATGAGTAGTATTGATGCATCTGGAAGATTCCTCGAGACTCTTCATCTTCTTTGGCGATCACCCTGAAGTTTCTTTGAGTCCTCTGGTAGAAACCATCAATCGTTTCTAACAGTTACACTGTGAACCTCCAAGAAAACGCATTTTGGCTTTTCGACATTCCTTGTGGTGAAGTGTTTCGACACTCCAACTCTAGGTATATGAAACCTACACCAAAAGGTGTTTTTCTCATTTCGGCATTCCTTGTGGTGAAGTGTTTTGACACTCCAACTCCCGGTATCTGAAACCTACACCAAAAGGTGTTTTTTTCATTTTGGCATTTCGGCATTTCATCATTCGTTGCGGTGAAGTGTTTCGACACTCCAACTTTCGGTATCTGAAACCTACACCAAAAGGTGTTTTTCGCATTTCCACATTTCCGCATTCCTTGTGATGAGATATCTTGTCACTCCATGTTGCGATCTCTGAAATGGAGCTTGGTTGCACTAGCTCCTTCCTCCATCTTCCGCAGATGTGACCACTGGCTCTGACCACATCCTTATTCGAAACTGCATTTCACAATTTCATGTTTCGCGAATTTGTTGTGAGTCACTCTAACTCTTCCAACTCCCGATCATGAAAAGAGATTATCTTTGTGCTAAATCCTCCCTTGATCCTTCATCGATGTGACCATAGGTTATGACCAGGGGCCAATTCTAAACACGCATTTCACATTTCACGTTTCGGCATTTCAGCATTTTGCATGTCGTGAATTCCTGTTGCGAGTTTCTTCCTTGACTCCTCCAACTCCCGATATCCAAAAATCTGAAATGGAGTCAGATCAACGTATTTTGGCATTTCACATTTCTCCATTTCAGCATTCTTGTCATGAGTTTCCTTGACACCTCCAATTCTCGGTATCCGAAACTCCGAAATGGAGTCTTTTTTGATGTGCCTGTTTTGGGATTTCGACGTTTCTCATTTCGCAACTTCAGGACTCCTGAGATGAAGAGTCTCGATATTGACTCCTCCAACTCTTGGTATCCGAAACCTTTGATTTCCTGGTCTATGAAACTCTGAAATGGAGTCTTTATTGATGTTCTTGTTTTGGGATTTTGGCGTTTCGCATTTCGCAACTTCGGGACTCATGTGATGAAGTGTCTCGACTCTTGACTCCTCCAAATCCCAGTATCCAAAACTCCAAAATGGAGTTTATGCTTCTGATCTTTCCATGCCATGATCACTGTTGATCTTCCTTGCCTGCATGTTTTCCATCAAATGAACAAGCACACTCTTTCACTCTGCGTGCACCTATGTACTATCTCTTCTGGTCTTCATGAGATTTCTCTACGCATCTCCCCAAAATAATTTTGGTGCTCACCTGGCACATTATACTTGTACTCAAGCCATCATCACTGCTATACTTGCCATCAATGACAAGCATACTCTGCTTGTAAAACATGCCAACAATCTCCCCCTTTGGCATTGATGGCAACAAAGGCACCCAGACCTGTTCTTTTCTCCCCCTTTGACATCAATGTCAAAGAAAACACGCTCCCCCTAAGTTGTTGCAGTATTTTTTGGAGGTATCAAATATTCAATCAATACAAACTCCCCCTAACAGGATGGACTCTCTTAGGTTTGAGACAGGATGACACCCAGCTTCTATTGGAGATATTCAAATGGTGTCTTGGCTAGGGGTTTAGTAAAGATGTCTGCAATTTGTTTTGTGGTTGGAATGTAATGGACTTGAACAATCTGATTGGTGACCTGCTCTCTTAGAAAATGGTATTTTATGGGAATATGCTTGGCCTTGGAGTGGAATACAGGATTCTTGGACACAATGATGGCACTAGTGTTATCACAATGAATTGGGATCAGTGCAGCATATTTTACCTCCAAGTCTGCAAGTTTCTGAATCATCCATAATACCTAAGTGCAAGAGGTAGTAGTAGAAATGTACTCTGCCTCTGTAGTTGATAAAGAAATGGAACCTTTCTTTTTACTCAACCATGCTACTAGAGAATCTCCTAAGAAGAACACACCTCCACTCATTCTTTTCCTTTCATCCATGCACTTAGCCCAATCAACATCTGAGTAGACTGATAATTGAAAATTTTGATTCTTAGGATACCATAGGCCATAGTTCATTGTTTCTTTCAAATATCTGAATATCCTTTTGACAAATAGCAAATGACTCTGTTTAGGTGTAGACGAATATCTTCCTACCATTCCAACAACATGCATTATGTCTGGGCGAGATGTTGTGATGTACAATAGGTTGGATATCATTGACCTATATGAACTTTGATCAACATCATGTGAGTCATCATCCTTACTTAATTTTCATCCAGTAACCATAGGTGTGCCCATAGGATTAGAATCTTCCATTTGAAACCTTTTCAAAATTTCTCTTAGATATTTTTCTTGAGAAATGAACATCCCTTCAGACCTCTGAGTAATTTGCAGACCAAGAAAAAATGACAGTTCACCTATCATAGACATTTCAAACTCAGAGTCCATGGCAGAAGCAAACCATTGTACCAATGAATCCTTATTACATCCGAAGATGATGTCATCTACATAGACCAAAACAAAAAGAAAATCATTATCCTTTGTTTTGATATATAGATTGTTGTCATTTGTTCCTCTCTTGAACCCTTTGTCTTTGAGATATGTATCCAGTTTGTGATACCAGGCATGAGGGGCTTGTTTTAACCCATATAAATCTTTCTTCATCTTGCATACTAGGTCAGGGTTATCAGACAGTTCGAAACCCTCTGGTTGTTCCATATAGACTTGTTCATTTAAATCTCCATTTAGAAAAGCTGACTTGACATCCATTTGATAGACTTTAAACCTTTTATGACAAGCATAGGCAAGAAACATTCTGATAGCTTCTAATCATGCTATGGGTGCAAATGTTTCATCAAAATACAGTCCTTCTATTTGAGAATAGACTTTACAGACCAATCTTTCTTTGTTCCTGACAACTCGTCCATGCTCAATCAAATTATTCTTAAAGATCCATTTGGAACCAATGATATTTTTACCTTCAGGTCTATGAACTATCTCCCACGTATTGTTTTTCTCAATTTGATCAAGTTCATCATTCATTGCTTTAACCCAATGGCCATATTTTCTAGCTTCATTAAAATTCTTGGGTTCCAGCATGGATATGAAAGCTATATGTGATTGTTCGGTGTTTTTGATTATCTTTCTCCTGGTTTGTACACCTTTGTCTTTTTCACCAATTATGTGACTTGTAGGATGATTCTTTTGAGTGATTCTAGAGGAGGAATTTGAAGTTGTCTGTTGATTTGAGTGTGTCTGAGTATCTGTGTCTTCATCTGATTCAGAGTCTTCATTTTCTGATTCCTGGACTTGTTCATCTTCATCTTTAGCTGTGTCCTCTATAGAAGAATCATTATTGTACACCTCTCTTGCTAGGATTCCTTCATAAACTTTTATGTCAATACAGTCAACCATTTTATGTAGCCTATTATTATAGCATCTGTATCCTTTACTGTTTGTCACATACCCTATGAAGATACCTTCATCATCCCTGTCATCATATTTGCCAAGGTTCTCATCATTATTCTTTATGTAACATTTACTCCCAAAGACTTTGAAGTGTTTGATTGAAGCAGGTCTCCCATACCACAGTTCATAAGGTGTCTTGTCACTTTGTGGTCTAAGATGGGATTTGTTAAGAACATGAACTGTTGTGTGTATTTATTCTACCTAGTAGGTTTGACCAATGTTCTTCTCATTCATCATTGACCTAGCCATTTGTTGCATTGTTCTGTTTTGCCTCTCAACTACTCCATTTTGTTGTGGAGTTCTTGGGATTGTGTATTCTCTCTTAATCCCATGCTTATCATAGAATTCCCTGAAATCACTTGGCATAAATTCTCCTCCTCTTTCTGATCTTACTACCTTTAACCTCTTTCCTATTTGATTCTCAGTTAAAGCCTTAAATTTTTTAAACTTCTCAAATGCTTCAACTTTTTCCTTGAGAAAGGCAACCCAAGTAATTCTAGAGTAATCAACATGAAGTAGTTTTCTTTCCCTGTGCCTTCCTGTCTTGATGGTCCACATAAATCCATATGAACTAGTTGGAGTGGTTTATCTATTGAAGAAGAGCTCTTGGACTTAAACTATGTCCTGGTTAGCTTTCCTACTTGGCAGGGTTTACACATAGAATCTTGGGGCTTTGATATTCTCGGAAGATCTTTTACTGCCTCAAGATTTTTGAGCTTGATTAAGTAGTCAAAGTTTAGATGTCCAAGTCTCCTATTCCATAACCAACTTTCATCATACTTGCTTAAGTGGCATTCTTCTTTTTCTTCTTTTAACACATAGACATTGTTTTCTGTTCTTGTCCCTTTTGCAACTAGCTGTCCTGAATTTACAGATTTTATTCTACAGTCTTTAGAGGTAAAAATTACTTCACATCCTCAGTCACAGACTTGATTGAAACTAAGAAGATTATGTTTCATACCTTCTACGAACAACACATCTTGAGATTTCCCTTTTCCATTACTCAAACTTACCATTCCTTTACCTTTTATTTTTCCTGGCGCATCATTTCCAAAAGTTACATTCCCTGATTTGCTTTCACTTAGAGTTAGAAACTTACTTTTGTATCCAGTCATATGTTTGGAACATCCACTATCAATATACTAGGGATTCTTTTGTCTTTGGGCTGATAACACTAGTCCACACTTGTCATCTTCTTTCTTCTTCCAAACCTTGACATTTTTAGCAGTGGGGATCAAATTTGGCTTGTAATTCCTTAAGCGACAATCTGGAGCTTTATGTCCATAGTTATGATAGACGTAACATTATGGTTCACTAAATACAAGATCATAGTGATTGTTATGCTCGTAACTATTGTTATGTTTAACCTACGTCCTTTTCCCAGCCATCGCATGATTTATAGTCTGAGGTTGTTTGTTTCTTGGTTGTCTCGATCTTTGTTGTGGAAGATGGTTATTTGTTGAATATCTTGATTGTTCATATCTAAATATGAAAGAACAGTTTATAGCTTTGTGACCAAAATTAGAGCAGAAAAAACAATAACCATAGAAAAAACCTTTGTACCTTGAAAAATTTTGTCTTCTTTGAAGAGGTTGATTTCTTTCATGGCGATAATCTCTCTGATCTACAGATTCAGTTCTGGTACTTTTTCTTTCATTCCTTCTTGGTGGTTGATTTTCTTTCTTTGCTTCTGTAGAGTGACTATTGTCAATGTTTGAGGATTTGACAAACTTGATAGGTTTTGTATTACTTGGATGATCACTACTTGATCCTTCTTCATACCCTAATCTAGCTTTCAACTTTGGGTTTCTTTGCTAATTTAGAATGGAGGTTAATCCTTCTGATGCTTTGATACTTGACAAATTATGATGATACAAGGCTTGAAACTTCTCGAACTCTTTTATGGTTTTCACTACTTCTTTTTCCAGAGCTTCACATCTTGCCTTCTTTTCTGATAACTGTTGTTTCAAAATGTCTTCAATTTTCTTTGCCTCTTATAATTCCACTTTTATTAGGGAAAAGTCTTCATTAGGCTTTTTACTATCTTTCTCGAACTGTATTAGCAATTGTTTTTTATTTTTGTTCTTAATTCTGAGTCTGTCAATTTCTTCCAAAGCACTGATTAATTCACCTTCCATATCCACCACAACTTCTTCATCATCCATTTCACCTCCTGTGTGTTCATCATCAATATCTCCCATAGCCATAAGCATAAAATCATTTATTTTATCTTCAATAGAGGATTCACTGACTTCATCATCTAAAGGATCATCATCATTGTTTACACAAAGACTTTTCTTCTTAAAATTATTCTCTTTAAAGAAATTTATGTGTTTGTGCTTCTCCTCATCATCACATGTCTAATCCTCTCTTTTGTGAGGAAATTTATTTGCAAAATGACCTATCTTACCACTGTTGAAACATTTGAAAGGCATTTTACCTTTGTATTTTCCTGATCCCTTCTTCAGTCTCTTCACAAATTTTTCTTCAATTTCATCAGGCTCAGAATCCTCATTCTTGTCTGCCTTAAATGATGCTTCTCTAGAGGTGGGTTTATATTTAACTATTCTCATTTCATATGCAGTCAGTGTTCCTAGAAGTTGATCAAACTACAAGGTTTTTGGATCATTAAGTTCTTCTATAGTAGAGACCTTCGGGTTAAACCTATCTGGTAGAGATATCAAAATTTTCTGAACTAAAGAAGTTTCCTCAATTTTTTCACCAAGTGATTTCATTGCATTTAGCAGTTCTTCAACTCTCAGAAAGTATTTTCCAATAGTTTCATCTTCTTTCATCTTCAGCTATTCAAACTGTACTCTGTAGGTTTGAAGCTTGGCATCCTTTACCTTCTCATTACCTTCATAACTGCTAATGAGTTTGTCCCACATTTCTTTGGCAGTTCCTAGGTGCATAACTTTTACGAATTCTGCTTCTGCAAGACCACTCAAGATAGCATTCATAGCCTTAGTGTTGAAGCTAAATTCTAGAATGTCATCATTATTATCTAGTACAACTGGATTTACATAACCAGTATCTACCACATCCCAGACATCTGTGGCTAAATCCATTATGTAGGTTCTCATTCTAACTTTCCAGAAGGAAAAGTTTGTTCCATTGAACAGAGGGGCCTTATTGGTTGAATTTCTTTCATGGCTTGACATGTTTAAGCTCCTGGATCTACCCTTAGATATAAGGGGCTGGCTCTGATACCAGTTGTTGGACAGCTGAGGGGTAGGGGGAGGGGGTGAATCAGTTGTTACTGTGCTTAAACAATTATGCTTATTTAAAATCTTTGCAGAACACTTAATGACAATCAAAATAATGCAGGGAAGTAAGCAATAGAAAATTCATCATCATTCACACATATGAAATATACATAGACATATGTTTCCTGAGGAAACCCATAAAGGGTAAAAACCTCTTCTTCTTTATATGATAAGTAATCTTTACATTCTGTACATTGTCATACGTATGATAACCAACTCATAATGAGGCTACAACCTCTGTTTTGCAAGATGCTACCTGCTGAGAGCACCAACTCTCTAGATTCTCTTGCACCCACTAGAAGGAAGCATCAACTCCCTGGTTTCTCTAGCACCAACTCCCTGGTTTCTCTAGCACCCACTATAAGGAAGCACCAACTCCATAAGAGTTCCAACAAAAACTGGATGGCAGCACCAACTTCCAGTTACACAGGCACCGACGTGTATATTAGAGAACCAATGTTCTCCCTTGCACCTCCCTGCCACCCTGGTTTCTCTGGCTGCCACCAGATGGAAGCTACAACTCCCTGTGTTCAAGCACCCACTTGAAACTCTGAGGACAACAGTCCTCCCTAGCACCTCCCTAGCACCCTTAAAAATAAAGTTTTATATATATAAGTTTATCACAGTGATATAATATTTATCAATGGCTTACCGGTCTTATCACTGTTCTGCTACATTGCTCTGCTCTACTTGCATCAGTGTCTTCCTGCACACTCTCCTTACTCTTTATGTTCATCTGCCTTTTATGCTCTATGCACCATGTCCCTTCAATGCACCATTCCTCTTCTATGCATTTCAGCTGCCGCACTCTGCCTCCTTCTACACGCATGAATCACTCTCCACAACCCCAATCTCTTCTTTGTTCTTTGTTTTTATACTCTCTATGCATCTTTTACATCCTCTATTCACAATGCTTCTGTATGCTCTCCTTGTATCGAGTGCTCTGCCTAATCATCATTACAACTCTTCAATTTCTCTAGTAGTTAAACCCATGCGTTCATCCTCACTGAGCATTATGCCGAGATTCCTTAGCCTCTTCAGCAGTTGAGAGTCTTCGTTTTCTCTGTCACAGTTGAGATAATTCCCTCTGTTGCAGTTCCAGGCTCCAACGGTCTTACATCTGTCAATAGCCTCTATGAGCAGTCTTCATGCATCTGGAAGATGCCTCGAGACTATTCATCTTCTTTGGAAATCACCCTGAAGTTTCTCTAAGTCCTCTGGCAGAAACCATCAGTTGTTTCTAGTAGTTACACTGTGAACCTCCAAGAAAACACATTTTGGCATTCCTTGTGGTGAAGTGTTTCGACACTCCAACTCCAGGTATCCGAAACCTACACCAAAAGGTGTTTTTTGCATTTCTACATTTCGACATTTCGACATTCCTTGTGGTGAAGTGTTTCGACACTCCAACTCCCAGTATCCAAAACCTACAAAAAAAGGTGTTTTTCACATTTCCGCAATTCTACATTTCTACATTCCTTGTGGTGAAGTGTTTCGACACTCCAACTCCCGGTATCCGAAACGTACACCAAAAGGTGTTTTTCGCATTTTCGCATTTCGACATTTCGACATTCCTTATGATGAGATATCTTGATTCTCCATGTCACGATATTCTAAATGGAGCTTGGTTGCACTATCTCCTTCCTCCATCTTCCACATATGTGACCATTGGCTCTGACCATAACCTTATTCAAAACTTCATTTTTCAATTTTGTGTTTCACGAATTTGTTGTGAGTCACTTTGACTCTTCCAACTCCTGATCACAAAATGGATATTATATTTGTGCTATCTCCTCCCTTGAGCCTTCATCGATGTGACCATAGGTTATGACTAGGGGCCAATTCTGAACATGCATTTCGCATTTTGCATTTCGACATTTCGGCATTTCGCATGTCGTGAATTCCTATTGCGAGTTGCTTCCTTGACTCCTCCAACTCCTAGTATCCAAAAATCTGAAATGGAGTCAGATCAACATATTTTGGAGTTTCACATTTTTCCATTTCAGCATTCTTGTCGTGAGTGTCCTTGACACCTCCAACTCCCGGTATCTGAAACTCTGAAATGGAGTCTTTGTTGATGTGCCTATTTCAGGATTTTGACGTTTTTCATTTCGCAACTTCGAGACTCCTGAGATGAAGAGTATCGACTCTTGACTCCTCCAACTCCCGATATTTGAAACCTTTGATTTCCCAGTCTGTGAAACTCTAAAATGGATTCTTTTTTTATGTTCCTATTTCAAGATTTCGGCATTTCGCATTTTGCAACTTCGGGACTCCTGTGATGAAGAGTCTCGACTCTTGACTCCTCCAACTCCTGGTATCCGAAATGCCAAAATAGAGTTTACGCTTATGATCTTTCCATGCCATCATCGTTGTTGATCTTCCTTGCCTGCATGTTTTCCATCAAATGAACAAGCACACTCTTGCACTCTGCATGCACCTCTGCACTATCTCTTCCGGTCTTCACAAGCTTGTTCTGTTGTGTCTCACCAAAATACTTTTGGTGCCTACCTAGAACATTATACCTGTACTCAAGCCATCATCACTAATGTACTTTCCATCAATGACAATCATATGCTATCTGTAAAACATGCCAACATAGTTGGGCCAAAGTTTCTTAAGGAAATAGAGGAACATATGCTAAAAATTAAGCAAAATTTGAAAGCTGCCCAAGACAGGCAGAAAAGTTACGCTGATAAGAACCTAACCCACAGATATTTTAAAGTGGGTGACCATGTGTTCTTGAAAGTAAAATCCAATAGAATTTCCCTAAAGCTGGGAAACTACGCCAATTTGGCAGCCATATTTTGTGGGCCATTTGAATTCCTATAAAGGATTGGGCCAGTTGCATATATGCTTGCATTACCTACATCCATGAGTATACATAATATGTTTCATATTTCATTGCTTAATAAATATATACCTGATGTTAATCATGTAATTGATTGGAATATGATTTAGGTGGATCAAGAAGGTGTCCTACAAGTGCATCCTGTGTGCATATTGGACCGGAAAATCAAACAACTCTGGAATCGAGCCATAGGTATTGTAAAGGTCCAGTGGACCTGGTACGGTCTTGAGGACGTGACATGGGAGCATGAGGATGCTATGCAAGAAGAAGACCTGCATATTTTTGAAGATTTTGAAAAATCTTGTTGATGTTGTGTGAAAGTTGCACTGAGGACAGTGAAAAAATAAGGGGAGGGGATTGTAATATCCCCAAGGATGATACCTATTGTAATCATGTTTATGAATTGAAAATCATGTTTTGTAGGCTGGTGAGCTAAGTATTGATAAGCTAGTAGGATTATGTGTTTATTAGTCCAGAGAGCCTAAGTATCAAGGCCAGAAGCCTATTTTTGTATATGTATTATGCAGAACATTAATAAAATTATAAACATTTTTGCGTGCAGACCGACTACAAAGAAAGAGTAATGGGGGACTAAGATTCCACACATTGGGTAAGGGAAAGGGGGCTAAAAGGTTGGAAAGAGAGGCTAAGTGTTGAGCCTAGGGGCTAAGCTTGGGGGCTTAATTCCTTGGGAATAATGATTTATTATTATTCCAAAACCTATGTGACAAAACATGTTTTTATCCTAAGTTCCTGGAAGGGAAAATGTGCACAAAAGGGAACATAGGATGATGGAGCGCATGCAACCTCATGGGTGACATGTTTCGGTTATGGCACATGAAATTTAACCTAAAGATTGAGATGTGGAGGGGGTTCATCCTCCATTTTGTTGTTCGCTATCTGAAACGATGATTTCCGTCTGACCTATGTATGCCTCACATAGCTCTTAGACCCAAATCCTACGATGTTTCCTGATAAACCGATACACCCTCTGTCTGAACTGTTGAGTTTGTGTTCGACTTTTGTGTGGATTCCTTGTCACACCCTCTGAAAACCAGTGGAAAACCTATGGATTGAGCCATGTCACTTGTTTATCCTGTAAGCTAGCTGATATACTCTTGCAGAGTCAAGCCGTACCTAAACGATCTTTGATTTGGTGCCTTCTATGTTCCTAAGTGGAATTGACATGTTTCTATTTCTCTTATCTTCACCTTGTGGGAATTGAGTTGAAGTTGACTAAAGAATTGGGTTGTCAAGCCTGTGGTAGAAGAAGCAGGTTGTTAGTCCTGTGAGAAGCTCTCTCTAGGTGAGAGAGTCTATTGGGAAGTGGTTTTCTCCCAGAGAAAGTACAACACCATCTTCGGAGCTCTGAGAATTCCTGGTCCGGCATGTTGTCGAGGCCCAGAGAGGGAGGTGAAGCACCGATGGACTGTGTGATCCAGATGGGTATCGGTGTCTTCCCACCTTTCCATTTGGCTCAAAACATTTTTCTAGCATTTCTGGTAATTTACTATTTTTAGCAGTTTTTTCGGGTCCTGAACTTCCGGGGCCATTTTGAGGCCCTAAATGATGTTGTTTTGGGTATGTTGCTCTATAAAAATAGCATCTATGATGCTATTTTGTCTCAAACATTGTAGGCCTCGGATAGATCTTTCCAACGAGCTATCATGCGCCCTAAATGAAGATCGTATGCAATAGTTATGACTCCGGGAAGTTGATGGACTAACTTACCCAAACAGGACCCACTTGACTTTTGGCGTTTCATCTTCTAGGGTTAGATTTTTGGTTTCTACCTTCCTAATTTTGATAAATAAGGCCCTTTGGCCTCTTTTTGTAATGATCTTGGTCATGGATGAGCATAGCTGCCACATGTCTTATCAGGGATATGCTACCACCATTCTAGCTATGTATTGTTCAACAGTTTTACAGTTTCTCTATTTCATTAATTAATAGAAGTGTGTGTTTACTGTATCACTGTGTTCTCTGCAATACTATTGTGCACACTCTATTATTTTCTTCTTACATTCCATTCCTTCATAAATCTGGATCAGTGGTATCAGAGTAGACTTCTTTTTTGTCATTTTTTCATGCATGTCACCGACGAGGTCAGGATATAAGGAGTTGGGTCTCGAATTAGTTCCAAGAAGACCTGGAAATTTCTTTGGTGGACATAGCCCACACTGGGTGAACCACATAAATCTGTGTCTCTCTTGTATTGTGTATCTTCTGTGTTTTATTTCTGCATTTGTTTTATTTTATTTCTCTGCGGTCCTTTTTTTCTAACAACTGGTATCAGAGCATAAGGTAACTCGCAGGAAAAGAGGGTTCCTGGTTCGAGTGGGAGCAATGTCGGAAGATGGAAAGTTTAGGGTCGAGAAATCTAACGGCCAAAACTACCAGTTATGGAAGATGCAGATGGAAGACTATTTATATTAGAAGGATCTATTCCTACCATTGAGCAGAGTAGCAAAGAAGTCGACGGCCATGAAGGACGAAGAATGGGAGATTCTTGAGAGAAATGCTCTAGGAATGATACGGTTGAGCTTGGCTACATCGGTGGCTTTCAATATCTCGAAAGAAAAGACAATGAAGGGTTTCATGGATGCATTGGCCAAATTGTATGAAAAACCCTCGGCGTCGAATAAGGTATTTCTAATGAAGAGATTATTTAATATGAAGATGTCCGAAGGTGGGTCTATTGCAGATCATTTAAATGAATTTAATACGGTTACTAATCAACTAAGTTCTATAAAAGTGGACTTTGATGATGATGTTAGGGCTCTTCTAATCTTGTGCTCATTTCCAGAAAGCTAGAATGGCTTGGTCATGTCTGTAAGTAACTCTATCTCTGGTTCAAATACTTTAAAATTTGATGATGTTGTTGGTGTTATCCTTAGTGAGGAAATGCGACGGAAAAGAACAGGTGAGACATTAGGAAATGCGTTGAACATGGAGAATAGGGGAAGACAAAAGGATAGAGGAAAGGGTTCAGGAAATCACATAAATTCTAGGAAGGGAAGATCCAAATCTAGACTTGGAAATATAGAGTGCTGGAATTGTGGGAAAAAAGGACATCTGAAGAAAGACTGCAGAGCTCCGAAGAAACAAAGAGATGGACAGTAGGAGAGAAATCAGGAAGCAAATGTAACAGGTGATGTGTTACAAGATGCTTTGATTCTTTCTATAGATAATATTTTTGAGTCTTGGGTAGTAGATTCAGGAGCTTCATTTCATGCCACACCCCATAGGAAACATTTTCTATATTATGTTCAAGGTGATTTTGGATAGGTTCATTTAGGTGATAATAAACCATGCAAAATTGTTGGAATGGGAAAGGTAAAAATAAAGCAACGAAATGGAAACCAATGGTTGTTGAAAGAGGTAAAACATGTTCCAGATTTAAGTAAAAATCTGATTTCAACAGGGCAGTTGGCAAGTGAAGGTTGTATATCCATATTTACAGATAAGACATGGAAGGTCATCAAAGGATCATTGGTGATAGCGAAAGGAGGGAAGGTAGGTACATTGTATCTATGTACTAGTAATACTGACTCTTCTATATCTTTAGCTTCTACAAGAGCATATACAACACTATGGCATCATAGGTTTGGAAACATGAGTGAGAAGGGTATGCAGATCCTTCACAAAAGAAATTTGTTGCCATATCTTAAACAAATTGATTTGGACTTTTGTGAGCATTGTGTTTATGGAAAAAAAGAGAGAGTCATATTTCTCAGAGTCAGAAAAGAAAAGAAGAATGAAAGGTTAGAGCTTGTGCATACAGATGTATGGGGACCAACTCAGGTATCATCTCTTGGTGTCTCTCATTATTATGTTACTTTTATTGATGATGCAACTAGAAAAACTTGGGTTTATTGCATTCGACAAAAATCTGATGTTTTTGATACTTTTAAGAAATGGAAATCTTTAGTTGAGAATGAGACAGGAAAAAGTTTGAAGTGTCTCATATCAGATAATGGAGGTGAATACTACAACAAGGATTTTGATGATTACTGTTCATACCATGGGATTCGTAGAGAGAAGATAGTTCCACGAACACCACAAGAAAATGGTGTGTCAGAAAGGATGAACAGGACAATCATGGAGTGTGCAAGGAGTATGAGATTGCATGTTGGTTTTCCCTTACAATTATGGGCAGTTGCTGTAGATACTATTGTTTACTTAATAAACAAAGGACCTTCAAGCTCTTTGGATGGTATAATTCCAAAGGAGGAATGGACATGAAAAAGGGTAAACTATTCTTTTTTGAAAACTTTTGGTTGTGAAGCATTTGTCCATATTGATAAAGAAAATAGAACAAAGCTTGAGACAAAATCCAATAAGTGTACCTTTATTGGATATGGTGTTAATGATTTTGGTTATTTCTTATGGGATTATGAAAATAACAAAATCATTAGGAGTAGAGATGTCATATTCAATGAAAAGGTCATGTACAAAGATCAGTTGTAGGGAAAGAAATAAGAAACATAAAAACAAGAATACACAGTGCTTGATGAGATCACTGAAAAAGAAATTCCAAAGGAACCTGAAAATCAAAATGTACAACAGCAGGAGCAACAAGTACCTCAAACACCTACACGTGTTGTTAGAATATCTACCGGGTTAAGTATACCCCCTAAACGATACTCTCCTTCATTATATTATTTATTGTTGACTGATTCTAGTGAACCAGAATGTTAGGAAGAGGCAACGCAAGTAGACACCAAAAAGAAGTGGGAGCAAGCCATGAAAGAGGAAATGGATTCCTTGGAAAATAACCATACTTGGGACTTGGCTCAGTTGCCTGTGGGAAAAAGATCATTGCAGAATAAATGGGTTTACAAGTTGAAGGAAGAAGATGGAGGAGAAAAGAGGTACAAGGCTAGACTTGTTGTAAAGGGGTTTGCACAAAAGAAAGGTATAGATTTTGATGAAATATTTTCTCCTGTTGTTAAAATGACTTCAATTAAGACTATTTTAAGTCTTGTGGTAGTAGAATATTTGCATCTTGAACAGTTAGATGTAAAAATAGCTTTTCTCCATGGGGATTTGGAAGAAGAGATTTATATGCAGCAGCCACAGGGGTATGAGGTCAAAGGGAAGGAGAATTTGGTATGCAGGTTGAAGAAGAGCTTATATGGCCTAAAGCAAGCTCCAAGGTAGTGGTATCTGAAGTTTGACAGGTTTATGACAGAACAGGGTTATAATAGATTTCATTTTGATTACTGTGTTTATTTTAAAAGGCTAGAAAATGGAAGCTATATTATCTTGCTATTGTATGTAGATGACATGCTTGTTGCAGGGTATAATATGCAGGATATAAATGTGCTCAAGAATAAATTAGCCAATTCATTTGCGATGAAGGATTTGGGTGTTGCAAAGAAAATCCTTGGTATGATAATAACAAGAGACAGGAAAAATCGCAAACTGACACTGTCTCAGGGTGAGTACATAGAGAAGGTGTTGGAGAGGTTTAGAATGCAGAATGAAAAACCAGTTAGTACACTTTTGGCTAGCC
>ML776630.1:1248630-1276583 GCA_009831015.1 Picea engelmannii | reverse complement strand
TTTGATAAATAAGGCCCTTCGGCCTCTTTTTGTAATGAGCTTGGTCACGGATGAGCATAGCCACCACATCTCTTATCAGGGATATGCTACCACCATTCTAGCTATGTATTGTTCAACAGTTTTACAGTTTCTCTATTTCATTAATTAATAGAAGCGTGTGTTTATTGTATCATTGTGTTCTCTGCAATACTATTGTGTACACTCTATTATTTTCTTCTTACATTCCATTCCTACATAAATCTGGATCACTGTGCTTGTGAAGGTGTATACTCCTGGGTGGAATAGGCATGTGGGGAATGAGAGTTCATTAGTAGTGGGCATAAAAAGGCTCCTAGAGAGAATCCTTCCTATTTCTCTATGTAGTTTTCTTGTAGCCTCAACCTAGCCTAGGATTCCCTTGCCTTGGGTGGATCTTAGTCCCAACTCTAGGGTGACCCACTATTGAGTGTGATGAGAAGTGAGGTCTAATTATGGGAGGTTTGTGGAAGTTCTGCACGTAGTTGGTGGACTTACTACAGTTTCAAAGATAAGTATATGCATGTGTATGATTTCAATTAAAATGCATATCTGTGATGCTTGCGATATTATCATGTGTTCCATTGCAATGATATTTACTATTGATTTCAATCATTCTGTATGTTAGAAGTAATTGTATGTTTAGTCTTATTATCCATTTAACTTCATTTAAATGCATACTACATAAATATGAGAATGTTTCTGCATATTAGCGTTGTCTGACAAGGAATTTGATGGTCAGGGACGTTACACCCCCCTTCCTTGGCTTGCACCCAGTGTTCAATGTGGACCTCCTCCAACCATATTTTTCACCATTATTGGACACCTCGAAGATAGTAGAACCTTTGACACCAACATATATCAACCTTGACTCCATGGAACATCCATCCACTAATAAAATAGTGTATACACAGGTCAAGGGAACTCGCCAGCAGAGGATCTAGCTTTATCGGGTTGTCAAGACAAGGCAGCTCTTGCACCAAGGAAACTAGCTCAATCAAGGCCAAATTTAGTATAAATATCCTCACCTGATGGGGTCACTCAATGCAATGGAGATCATTTATTCCTAATGGGTGAGTACTGATCCAGGTGGATATTGGTGGCCACCAACCTATTCCAACTACTCCTTCTGACAGTTTTAGTTCAATACATTCTTCTGTAATTCGTTGTAATTGTGGGTTCTACACTTTCAGTGATATCCAAATTCATACACATATTCTATATGGATATTGGTAGCCACCCACCTAATCCAACTGGATTATTTTGGAATTTTTCATGTCAGTACAACTTTATGCACTTCTAGGGCCATTTTGGGGCCCTAAACAATGTTTTTTTTGGCTTGCCATAGTCGAACTATAGACGAAGTTATAGTTTTATGGAATAATGTATACTTATCGAAAATACCTTTCCAATGGGCTATCATGCGCCTTAAATGGAGGTCATATGAAAAAGTTACAACACCGAGAAGTTGAGGTACCAACTTACCCATCGGGGCCCACATAACTTTTGGTGTTTCATTTCCTAGGGTTAGGTTTTTTGATGTATAATTTTTTGGCATTCATGAGTAATGTTAAAAATTCCTCTAGAGACTCATTTTAATCATTATTCTTATACGAATGTGCATAGAAGTTGCATCTCTTCTCATAGATAACTACTACCATTTGAGTGAGTTGTTTTCAGTTCTGTAGTTTTACAGTTTCAACCTATTTTATTTATTCAATAAAAGTTATTGTTCACTAGATATCTGTTGTTGTTCTCCATATTTTTGTGTTATTGTATTCATTATGTTATTTATTTTTTTCTGCTCATAAATCCAGATTAATGAGTAAAGTTTACATTGTATGCGCGAACTACAAGGGAATTTTTGGGTATAACTGAGATATCACGTATGAGCATAGTGCACACCTTTTGTAAGAGATTATGTTGAATGATAATATAAGAAGCCTATCATTTTGGAATTAGGATATATTGGGTGAACCACATTAAAATATGGTGTCTTTGTGTTATGCTCTGATGTGTTTGTTCATTGTTCTGTTTAATTCCCTCATGTAATGTATGTTGGTTAATCTGATTATGTTATTTTCTCTGATGGTTCTGCGTGCATAATGAATGGTATAATGAATGAACGTTAAATATAATGGTTAGAATGAATTCCTCACATTTCTCCATGACTACGGAAACCTAGTTACTGTAGTCCTCGTAGATATCTCAGGTGAGAATTCACCTACTTGTGGGTGATGCCAAAAGGGCCGATATCTTAAGGGTTTTGTTGGTGAATTAATGTTGAACCCTGGGTATGTCAATTGCATGCCAACAAATGGTTCCATTTTAGGGACTAGGATCTACGAATGAGGGGTGTTATCCCCATTTTGTGGGATAACTAAGGATATGATGTCTTGAGGCTCTCAGTGTTAGAAAAACAGGATCGCAAAGAAATAAAAAACAAAATGCGGAACTAAAACACAAAAGATACACAATACAATAAAGACACAGATATATGTGGTTCACCCAGTGTGGGCTATGTCCACCAGATAAATTGCCAAGTCCTTCCCTTTTTATTATCTATCAAATGAAGGGATACAACCTAAAACATACCCGCTATAACTTCCTCTTCTTTCTCTCACAGCCTCCTTACTCAGAATACAATATTTGCAATGATACATAGCCATAATACATTTAACTCATAAAGAGGGTTTCCTTCTAAGGAAAAAAACCCTATAATAAATTCTATCATCAGATCTACAAACTTATAATGAATGGTCCAGATTTACTATGAAATTAGAATATACATTTACAAGGCAATTTTTATTTTGGGGGCTCGCTTTCTCTCGGAACTTTCAAGAGGTGAAAGCCTCCCTTGCACTACCCCACATGGAGGAGTGTACATTCTTCCAAGGTGTAAATTATTCATGGGGTATAAACATGGCTGAAAACAAAGGCCTCTGAATTAGGAAGATAATCAGGATCCACAACCAACACTCAGGTTGTAGACATGGAGTATCGAGAGACAACTTGACCAACAATGTCGACTTGCATAGATGGAGAGTCCTAGGGATGATTTTAGGGGCTAAATTTCACTCATGGGCTAATTTTCCATGGTTTTTCCAAAAACAAGATTCGCTATTTTAAAAATGATTCTCCCAAATTCTATAGGATAAAATTATTTTACCTTAAAAATCAGCAAAATTTTATAAAAACTATATAAAATCCTTAGAAATTTGAATATTTTTACAAAATTATTGCCAATCATTTATAGTTTGCATATGAAGGATTAGTAAGATTCACCAATGCTTCTTCATTTTAAAATAAATTTCCATCCTTAAAATCATCCCCGATGGAGACCCACCTAACCACCACTCTCTAGTCAATCATGATGATATCCACCATAGTAGCTGGCCTCTGAAAGACATTGGGTCTTTCTCCATGGGGTAAAAGTTAGTTATTATGGTGAGTGTCATTTCAATATTTGAGGCCTTTGAATTTGTTATGTCTATTACTGCTTTTGATTATGTGACATTTTCTTGAACATTATGCTCTTTTACTTGTTTCACCTCGGTGGTTGAAATTTCACCCTAGTAAGTGGGTCACCCTTCGATATAGGTATGCTATTGGGGGGTCCTTTTGACGAGTCATCATGCCACTCCTGACCATAATTTCCACTTTCCACACTTTATCCCCTTATCTCCTAATATTTTGGGTTTTTCGGGTGTACAGACCCAACAAGGGGTTGTCCCTCACTTCATGGGAAGAAGGGGTTGAAGACCCTGAGGATTGTGGGTGGAAAAGGATAAAATATTGATTATGAACCTTCAATATGCTCACCCCAAGAGGTATTGAGAGAAACAAAATGCTTCTCTTAAAAAATCAAAGACCTGCAAAAGCCAACACATAAATATAAATGTCCCTACTTGTTGAGGTGTGTATACTCATGTGATGCTCCTTTCTTTCCTTGATTATGAAACTCTGTAGTTGGCCTTAGTTGGCCTTGTTTTTCTTCCCCCCAATATAATCGATTTAACTCTAGGGAGTACCCAAGGTTTTGGACTATTAATTAATTAATGACAATGAATGGGATTGGAAAAAGGATGCATTGAAAATGAAGGTGGAACACACCATCTATAAAGACACCCATAAGTAAGATAATACAACCCCTTGTATGTTATGAAACCCATGCCCAAAATTTTTCCCCTCATCCATAGCACATCATCCACATGACTTAGAAGGAGTTCCCCTTAGGAAACACCCCTAAACTTAAGGGACAATTCACCCAATAAATCATTTTTTCAACCCTCCCATACTCAAACTTTGTAAATTGCATAAGGTCTTTGAGCATTAGCTTATTTTGATGAGGTGGTTTGGATGTACTTTCTTATATGGATCTTTTTTTGATTTTATTTACTCATCATGATGGTTTGAATTGAGATACTTGGAGGGTGTATCCATTTGTCTTTGCAGGACCCATCTAGTGGAAAGTTTTAGAGGAACAAGCCTGGCCTAGGCTTCTATGGGGCTTCAATCCCACAGGTTGGATGCCAAGGTACCACATGTAGGATGACAAATACATTCCTTTGGAGGCCTAGAAGACATCATGGATGACCTCACCTAGGCCCCATCACCCAAACGACTTGCCTAAGAGGGGAAAAACATTACTCTTTGGGGATAAATGTCACCTAGGGTTAGGGCTTGGTGGTGATGGGGTTGTTACTCATTGACACTTGGCATGATTTGACTAAAGGAGGCATGAAGAGACATTGTCACATGAAGAGGAGACTCTAGAACCCCCAATGACCTCCACCTTTCTCTCCAACAACTTGGAAAAGTGTCAAAACATCTCCCTAGAGGGGTGACATATTACTTAGGGTTTTTCTTTTATGTGCAAAGTAAAAATTAAATATTATTATTTGTGTAAAGGGGAAAAATAAGGGTTGTTTCCCCCTTATTTTGTGTTTACCCTAAATTATGTGGAAAAACTATGTTTTAGTCATTTTTTATAAATAGATATTATTTGGATCTCATTTCATAACATAACTCTCCCATTGTGAGAAGTACTTGGATGTTTTTTTTTGTTGATTAAGGTTGGTTTTCATTGATGTTAACCCCTGAAGAAAGTTCGGTAGCACAAAGGTTTGGATAATGGACCCAAGGTTGTTTCATGTATAATGGTATGAATTTTAATATATTTGAAGGTAATACTATTCTATATGGATATTACATGTCATTCCATTTCCATTGGTATGTGGAACATCACATAACTCCTCACGGTTAGAGAGTTGTGGCCGGGAGAAGTTGGAGAACCTAGGTTTGGGTAATGGACCCAAGTTTGTTTGATGGATAATGGTATGAGTTTTGATATATTTGTAGGTAATACTATTCTATATGTATAGTACATGTCATTCCATTTTTTGTGGTATGTGGAATGTCACATAACTCTTCATGGTTTGAGAGTTATGGCCTTACGAAGTTGGAGGACCCTCATATGTCATATAGAAGCCCCGAAAGGTCAAAGTAGTCAAATTGGTTTAAGAGATTTTAGAAGGTAAATAACAAAGTGAAGTGATGAGTGTACTATAATTCAAATTGAATACAAAATAAATTATTTAAATAATAAATTTAACGGAGAAATTAGAAGTGGGTTAACCCTAAAATAAGGAAAGTGGGCAAAGTGACCTAGAAGATGCTTCTAAGGAAGCTACTTGGAGAGTATAAATAAGAGGCAAGGATCTCTCATTTTACATCAAACTTGAACATATTTAATATATATAGGCGATTGAGGTAAAAAAAGGATATCTAAGATGAATTTGAGAGGGAAGGTGAAGAAAAGAAGGCCAGAGTTCAAGGGAGGATAAATTATTTTGATGATGCTTTCTAAGGTATGTTATTTACAGGTCATCTCACCATTTGTGAAATAACATTTTTTCTAGAATGATTCAGACCATGAAATTGGTAGGCTATTGAGGAAACATATCCAAGTATCTTTGGTAAAAAAATTTAGCTTGTGGGTCGTTGTATTTTTGGAGTTACACTCCGTGGAAAATAGGGTTTGTGGCTAGTCCCGAATCCAGTCTAAAACAGGTGTTTCGGGTAAAAATGTCATAACTTATTCATAATAGATCCAAATTCAGTAATACAACATGTGTTGGTTAGAGTATTGTTTTCATTATTCTGTGTAACACTTTTATATCCATTCAACAAATATTCTGTGTGGGGCATGCTCTACAAGGTTTCTCTTTAGAATAAGCCACAATTCAAAAAGGTATGCCATTTTTGCAACAAATCCTTTTCTGAGAGGTTCCAAGTAGTGATACCTGGAGGAATTGTATAAAACAAACTGAAGCAAATTGTGTACTATTTTCAGATATTTATTCATTACAGGTACATAGTTATGATTATTTCAAGTTAGGGTTGTTGACTAATCCCAAAATAGTCATGTGAGACTAAAGAAACGTTTGATGAAAATGCTAGTCTCTTGTTGTGAAAGTTAAGGAAGGTTTGCAGGTATGTGGTCATATACACCAGGTCTATTAAAGAGTTACAAATCATATTTGGAGAATGAAATTGATGAGGGATTTTGGTTAAGGTACATGTTGGGTACATGGTTGAGATAGGTAGTTGATGAGTTGGCACATATTTGAGGTGTATAGTTGATGATGTTGGTGCATATTGATGAGTCATAGTTTATGAGTAGTTGACACGTGATTGGTACATACTTGGTACATGGTTGGATGCACTTGTTTATGGTACAGGTTGATTACAGGTTGTTTGGTACAGGTTGGTGCATGGTTGATGCACTTGTTTATTGTACATGTTGATTACAGGTTGTGGTACACGTTAATGCATGGTTGATGTATGGTACATGTTTATTGGTACAAGTTTACAATGGTATATTTCACAATGATAGTGTGACAGTGGTTCCATCATTTTACTTCTACTTCAGGGCGGTTGGATGGGGCAAGGATAGGTGGTTGTAGCCACCTTTCGGTTGTATTCGGAGAACATAGGGGGTTGTAGCCTCTTTATAGTTCTAGCTAGAGAATAGGGGAGTTGGAGCTTCCCTCAGGTTGTATCCTGAGAGACAAAGGGGTTGGAGCTTCCTTCCAGTTGAATCTGGAAAACAAAGGAAGTTGGTTCTTCCAATGAATGTAATTCTTCAATACATATAAGACAAATAATTATGTGGTTTTCTCCCGCTTTGGGTTTCCATGTAAAACACCAGTGTATTGTGTATGTGTATGATTGTTCATTTGTTCATTGCTTATTTACTCTATAGTTATTGGATGATAATGTGACATTGATATAACACTTGTATTATATAGTTAAAAAGGATTAGATTTCTCTATTATGGATTCACCCCCCCTCTCAGTAATCCAACAATTGGTATCAAAGAAGGTTCCTTTAGAAATCAGTTCAACCATTGAAAGGTAGATCATGGAGAGAACCAACTTGTATAAAAATGGAATACCACAGTTCAATGGACAAAAGAATGCATTTTGGAGCATAAGGATGAAAACATATATACAAGCACAGGGATTTGAAATTTGGAAATCAATTGTAGATGGATACATAACACCAACAGTTCTGCCAACAAATGACAAAGCAGTGAAACTTGGTCAGAATACTTCCAAAAACAAAAATGCATTTCTAAATGGTCTTAGTTAAATAGTATTAACCAATGTTGCACATTGTAAATCCACTAAATATATTTGGGGAAAACTTCAAAATATTTTTGAAGGAGATTCAGAAGTCAAAGAAGAAAAGCTTCAAACTTATAGAGGTCGGTTTGAACAACTTAAGATGAAGGAAGATGAGAATATTGCATCTTAATTTTTACGAGTTGATGAAACAGTAAATGCAATCATAGGATTGGGAGAAGAAATCAAAGAATATGTAATTGTTCAAAAAGTACTAAGATCTCTTCCTATGATATTTGACCCTAAGATATTAGGACTAGAAGAAAGATGAGATCTAAAATCAATAAGCATCGATGAATTACATGGAATCTTCACAGCATATGAAATTAGAAATGAACAGGAAAATCCATACATAAATTAGAAATTCAAAGAAAAAGGGAAGGCAAAAGGAAGAACATAACAACAATAGTGATGTCTCAGAAGATGATGAAGAAGTGCCCAACTTTGTCAAAAGACTGAACAAGGGAACCAACATTAGGTATATAGGTAAGCTTCCTTTAATTTGTTTTAATTGTGATGGTATTGGTCATTTTGCTAAAAAATGTCCTTATAAGAAAAAGAGAAATGATGAAGGTACTCAAAAGGAAAACAAACATATAAAGGAAAACAAATCACAAAGAAAGTTTTCAAGAGAATCTTATGCACCAAAGAATACATCTCATCATCAGATGAAGATGAATTCAGTGACAGTGACACAAAAAGAGTTCTATTCATGGAAGTAGAAGACTCTGATAAAGAACACTTCGAAGAAGAATATGAAGAAGTCAAAGAATAATATGAATAAGTCAAAGAAGAAATTGAAGAGGCAGAAGTTGACTACCGAGAGGAATTAATGTGTTCCATATAAGTTATCATAAGAGAAAAGAAGAAAAACAAGAAACTACAAGAAGAACTAGACAAGAAAGAGTACACTCAAGAACTAGAACAAATGATCACAAATTTGAAGGTTCAAATAGAAGAAGATAAAAGAATTGAAGAAGCACTCAAAGAACAACTAGAAGAAAAAGAGAAGATCATTGGAAATTTGGAAGCAAAGATTGTCACATTAAGAAAGGATCTTCAAAAGAAAAATATGTAAAACAACTCAAAAATTTTGGATGACATTATCAACAGTCAAAAATCTCATCATGACAAGTTTGGACTTGGATACAATCAGACAGAAAAAGGATCAATCTCCAAAACAATAGAGAAAGAAACATATCCAAAAAGATTTGTAGAAACAATCAAGGGGGATAGGAATATCCACACGGAAGATTACAGGGACACTCCTCCACAGAGAAGATTCATATTTCATAATCAACAACCGACAGATAGTCCTCAGGAAGAAGAAGAATTCATAAGAGTACCTCCTTTCAGAAGATCTTCAACTCTCGGGTATCACACTATATTTTTTGGTTTATTTTATGTATGTAATAATTTTGGACATAAAGTTGTGAACTGCAAAGCTAACAACAGGAACAAAAACAACTTTGAAACTCATACATAAAAGGGTTATCCAAGAAGGCCTAGTGAAACACAAAGAAGAAGTTACAACATGTTTGAATCTTTGAGCATTGAAGTGGAATGTTACAAATGTAACAATTTTGGACACATGGCCAAAGATTGAAAAATGACAGTCCCTCCTAGAGAACCACAACAGAATAATAAAAGTCATAGACAGGAACCTTAGAAAATGACATGGATAAGAAAGAAGGATCAATATAGCAAGGAAGAATGCACACTCTCTCTACAAGATAAGTAGAAGAAACTTGGTTTGTATGTTGACAATGGGTGTTCAAAAAAAATGGCAGGTGATAGAGACAGGTTTCTTATATTACAAAAGGAAAGAGATGGATTAGTCTCCTTCGGAAATGATGATTCAACCAAAATCATTGGAAAAGGTACAGTCAGAATTGGGAACAAGAATACTAATGCAGAAAATGTTCTACTAGTAGAATATATGAAACATAATTTTCTAAATGTGAGTCAAATGTGTGACCAAGGCCATAAAGTTACTTTCGATTCACAAAAGTGTGAGATAAGAAAATAAGGTTAAGGAAAATTGATTGCTACAACTGCGAGAACTTCAAGAAACATATATGTGCTAAGTGAAATTGGAAATGAAAAGTGTTGTCTAGGAGAGGAAGATGAAAGTTGGTTATGGCAAAAAATAATGGGTAACATACATTTTAATAACCTTGTCAAAGTCAACAAAAGAGAAGCAGTTAGAGAAATTCCCCAGATCACAAAACCAACCATCACTTTATGCAAGCATTGTCAACAAGGAAAGCAAACAAAGACCCGGTTCAAATCAAAGGAATAGTCAACGACAAGACCACTAGAAATTGTGCATACTGATCTAGTTGGATCAACTACAACAAAGGTCTTAAAAGGTGAGAAATAATTTATGTTATTAGTTGATGATTATACAAGAATGATCGCAGTTTTCTTTCTCAAGAATAAGTCAGAAGCTTTTGAAAACTTCAATATCTACAAGGAAATGGTTGAAAATGAAATGGATTCAAAAATCAAATGCTTGAGATATGATAATGGATGAGACTTCACATCAAAGGAATTTATGGACTACTGCAGCAGTCATGGAATAAAAAGGCAATTCTCCATTGCTAGGACACCTCAACAGAATGGAGTTGTTGAAATAAAGAACATGACAGTATAGGAAATGGCTCGATCAATGCTAATGGATTCCAAATTGAAAGATATTTTTTGGATACAGATAATGCATACAGCATTTCACATTCAAAATAGAGTAATGCTCAGAAACGACGTTGACAAAAATCCTTACGAGCTATGGAAAGGAAGACCAAAAAATGTAAAGAACTTCAAAGTTTTTGGAAGCAAATGCTACATCAAAAGAGAAGATTCCAGAGTGGGAAAGATTGACTCTTGCATGGAGAAAGGAGTACTTGTTGGTTACCCAAGTACAATAAAAGCATACAAGTGTTACAACCTGAGATTGAACAAAGTGGTGGAAAGAATCAATGTAACAATTGATGAAACAGGTAGACAATAATTAAAGGAAGAAAAAAGTGAATGATTGGAACAACTTTGCGAAGAAGAAACAAAAGATGAAAAAGAAGGGGAAGACGAAGAGGGTCTGACAGAAATAGAAGAGCAAGTTCAGCAAGTAACTCCAAAAACACGTAGCAAATGAGTAGAGAAGAATCATCCTTCAGATTAGATTATCATAAACAAAGACACAGGAGTTGAGACTATAAGAAGAATCCATTAACCAGAACAAACACACCTAGCACTCACACTTACGATTGAACCAACCTATTTTGAAGAGGCCAACAAGGATGAATTTTGGAACAAGGCCATGGATGAAGAATTGGATCAAACATAGAAAAATGACACTTGGGAATTGTTTCCAAGACTAAAGGATAAGAATGGGATCGCCACAAAGTGGGTACACAGGAATAAATTGAATGAAGATGGACAGGTTACAAGGGAAAAAGCTAGATTGGTATGTAAAGGATATGCACAGGTTGAAGGAAACGAATTTGAAGAGACATTTTCCCTAGTTTCCATAATGGAAGCAATCTGATTTCTTTTAGCTTATGCATGCTCCAAAAATATTAAAGTGTATCAGATGGACATAAAATTAACTTTTCTTAGTGGGAAACTTGAAGAAGAAGTCTACATTGAACATCCAGAAGGATTTCAGTTGTCAGATAACGCAGATTATGTGTGTAAATTAAAGAAGGCCTTGTATGGTCTAAAACAGGCTCCTAGAGCATGGTACTCTAGACTGGATAAATATCTACATCAGGAAGGGTTCAGAAAAGGAAGTGCAGACAATAAGCTCTACATCAAGTTAAGTCAAGATAGTATTTTATTAATTAAATTTTATTTTGATGATATTATTTTTGGTAGTGATGATGACAGGTTAAGCCAAAAATTTGTAAAGGATATGAAGAATGAATTTGAAATTTCATTACTTGGAGAACTATCCTTATTTTTGGGACTTCAGATATGTCAAAGAAACCAAGGAATGTTTCCCCTCATCCATAACACATCATCCACATGACTTAGAAGGAGGTCCGCTCGGGAAACACCCCTAAAATTAAGGGACGATTCACCCAATAGATCATTTTTTCAACATTCCCATACTCAAACTTTGTAAATTGCATAAGGTCTTTGAGCATTAGTTTATTTTTATGAGGTGGTTTGGATGTAATTTCTTATATGGATCTTTTATTGATTTTATTTACTCATCATGATGCTTTGAATTGAGATCCTTGGAGGGTGTATCCATTTGTCTTTGCAGGACCCAGCTAGTGGAAATTTTTGGAGGAACAAACCTAGCTTGGGTTTCCATGGGGCTTCAATCCCACAGGTTGGATGCCAAGGTCCCACATGTAGGATGAAAAAGACGTTCCTTTGGAGGCCTAGAAGACATCATGGATGACCTAACCCAGGCCTCATCAGCCAAACGACTTTCATAGGAAGGGAAAACATCACTCTTTGGGGCTAGATGTCACCTAGGGTTAGGGCTTGGTGGTTATGGAGTTGTTACTCATTGAAACTTGGCATGATTTGACCGAAGGAGGCATGAAGAGACCTTGGCACATGAAGAGGAGGCTTTAGAACCCCCAATGACCTCTACCTTTTTCTCCAACAACTTGGAAAAGTGTCAAAACGTCTCCCTAGAGGGGTGACATCTTACTTAGGGTTTTATTTCATGTGAAAATTAAAAATTAAATATTATTATTTGTGTAAAGGGGAGAATAAGGGTTGTTTCCCCCTTATTTTGTATTTACCCTAAATTATGTGGAAAAACTATGTTTTAGCCATTTTTTATAAATAGAGATCATTTGGATCTCATTTCATAACATAAATATTCCATTGTGAGAAGTAATTGGATGAAATTTTTGTTGATTAAGGTTGGTTGTCATTGATGTCAACCCTTGAAGAAATTCTGGTAGCGAATTCAGGTAGAACAAAGGTTTGGGTAATGGACCCAAGGCTGTTTCATGTATAATGGTATGAGTTTTAATATATTTGAAGGTAATACTATTCTATATGGATATTAAATTTCATTCCATTTCCAGTGGTATGTGGAACATCACATAGATCCTCACGGTTAGAGAGTCGTGGCCATGAGAAGTTTGAGAACCGAGGTTTGGGTAATGGACCCAAGTTTGTTTGATGGATAATGGTATGAATTTTGATATATTTTTAGGTAAGACTATTCTATATGGATAGTACATTTCATTCCATTTTTGGTGGTATGTGGAACATCACATAACTCCTCACGGTTTGAGAGTTATGGCCTTACGAAGTTGGAGGACCCTCATATGTCATCTAGAAGCCCCAAAAGGTCAAAGTAGTCAAAGTGGTTTAAGAGATTTTAGAAGGTAAACAATAAAGTGAAGTGATGAGTGTACCATAATTAAAAGTGAATACAAAATAAATTATTTAAATAATAAATTTAAGGGAGAAATTAGAAGTGGGTCAACCCTAAATTAAGGAAAGTGGGCAAAGTGACCTAGAAGATGCTTCTAAGGAAGCTACTTGGAGAGTATAAATAAGAGGTAAGGCTCTCTAATTTTACATAAACCTTTTTCATATTGAATATATATAGGCGAATGAGGTAAGCAAAGTATATCTAAGAAGAATTTTAGAGGGAAGGTGAAGAAAAGAAGGCCAAAGTTCAAGGGAGGATAAATTCTTTTGATGATGCTTTCTAAGGTATGTTATTTACAGGTCATCTCACCATTTGCGAAATAACGTTTCTTTTAGAATGATTCAGACCGTGAAGTTGGTAGGCCATTGAGGAAACATATCCAAGTATATGTGGTAAAAAATTTCATCTTGTGTGTCATTGTATTTTTGGAGTTACACTTCGTGGAAAATAGGGTTTGTGGCTAGTCCTGAAACTAGTCTAAAATAGGTGTTTCGGGTAAAAAAGTCATAAATTCTTCATAATATATCCAAATTTAGTAAGAATACATGTTTTGGTTAGAGTACATTCTACAGTATTCTGTGTAACATTTTCAGATCCATTCAACAAATATTTTGTGTGGGGCATGCTCTACAAGGTCGCTCTCTAGAATAATCCATAATTCGACAAGGTATGCCATTTTTTATACAAATCCTTTTCTGAGAGGTTCCAAGTAGTGAAACCTGGAGGAATTGTATAAAACAAACTGAAGAAAATTGTATACTATTTTTAGATATTTATTCATTACAGGTACATAGTTATGATTATTTCAAGTTAGGGTTGTTGACTAATCCCAAACTAGTCACATGAGACTAAAAAAACATTTTATGAAAATTCTAGTCTCTTGTTGTGAAAGTTAAGGAAGGTTTGCAGGTATGTGATCATATACACCAAGCCTATTACAGATTTACAAATCATATTTGAAGAATGAAATTGATGAGGGATTTGGTTAAGGTACATGTTGGGTACATGGTTGAGACAAGTAGTTGATGAGTTGGCACATACATGAGGTGTATAGTTAATGATGTTGGTACATATTGATGGGTCATAGTTGATGAGAAGTTGACACATGATTGGTACATACTTGGTACATGGTTGGATGCACTTGTTTATGGTACAGGTTGATTATAGGTTGTTTGGTCTAGGTTGGTTCATGGTTGATGCACTTGTTTATTGGACAGGTTGATTACAGGTTGCAGTACACATTTATGCATGGTTGATGCATAGTTTAGGTTTATTGGTATAGGTTTACAACGATATATCTCACAGTGATAGTGTGACAGGGGTTCCATCATTCTACTTCTACTTCAGGAGGTTGGACAGGGCACATATAAGTGGTTGTAGCCACCTTTCAGTTGTAGCCTGAGAACATAGGGGGTTGTAGCCTCCTTCTAGTTGTAGCCAGAGAATAGAGGAGTTGGAGCTTCCCTCAGGTTGTAGCCTGAGAAAAAAGGGGGTTGGAGCATCATTCTAGTTGTAGCTGGAAAAAAGAAGAAGTTGGTTCTTCCAATGAATGTAATTCTTCAAGACATATAAGAAAAAGAATTATGTGGTTTTCTCCCACTTTGTGTTTCCACGTAAAACACTAGTGTACTATTTATGTGTATGATTGTTCATTTGTTCATTTCTTATTGAATCTAAAGTTATTGGATGATAATGCTACATTGATATAACACTTGTATTATATGGTTAAAAAGGATTAGATTTCTCTATTACTGATTCACCCCCCTCTCAGTAATCCAACAATTGGTATCAGAGCAAGTTCCTTCAGAAATCAGTTTAACCACTGAAAGGTATATTATGGAGAGAAACAACTTGTATAAAAATGGAATACCACAATTCAATGGACAAAAGTATGCATTTTGGAGCGTAAGGATGAAAACATATATACAGGCACAGGGATTTCAAATTCGGAAATCAATTGTAGATGGATACACAACACCAACAGTTTCACCAACAAATGACAAATCAATGAAACTTGGTCAGAATAATTCCAAAGACAAAAATGCACTTCTCAATGGTGTTAGTGAAACAGTATTCACCAAAGTTTCACATTGTAAATCCGATAAAGAGGTTTGGGAAAAACTTCAAAATGTTTATGAAGGAGATTCAAAACTCAAAGAAGCAAAGCTTCAAACTTATAGAGGTCAGTTCAGACAACTTAAGATGAAGGAAGATGAGAATATTGCATCTTAATTTTTACGATTTGATGAAATAGTAAATGCACTCGTAGGATTGGGAGAAGAAATCAAAGAATCTGTAATTGTTAAAAAAGTACTAAGATCTCTTCCTATGAGATTTGACCCTAAGATATCAGCACTAGAAGAAAGATCAAATCTAAACTCAATAAGCATGGACGAATCACATGGAATATTCACAGCATATGAAATTAGACTGAACAAGAAAATCCAGATATAAAAGAAGCAACCTTCAAAGAATCCAAAAATTAAAAGAAAAAGGGAAGGAAAAAAGAAGAACATAGCAGCAACAGTGACATCTCATAAGATGGTGAAGAAGTGCCCAACTTTGTCAAAAGACTAAGCAAGGGAACTGACGTTAGGTATATAGGTAATCTTCCTTTAATTTGTTTTAATTGTGATGGTATTGGTCATTTTTCTAACAAATTTCCTTATAAGAAAAAGAGAAATGATGAAGGTTACTCAAAAGGAAAACAAACATATTAAAGAAAAAGAAACACAAAGAATTTTTTTAAGAAAAGATTATGCACCAAAGAAGACATCTCATCATTAGATGAAGATGAAGTGAGTGACAGTGAGACAGAAAGAGTTCTATTCATGGTAGTAGAAGACTCTGATAAAGAAGACTTTGAAGAAGAATATGAAGAAGACGAAGAAGAATATGAAGAAGTCGAAGAAGAAATTGAAGAGGTAAAAGTTGACTACCAAGATGAATCAATGTGTTCCATAGAAGTTATCAGAAGAGAAACAAATAAAAACAAGAAACTACAAGAAGAACTAGACAAGAAAGATGACACTCACAAACTAGAACAAATGATCACAAATTTGAAGGTTCAAATAGAAGAAGATAAAAGAATTGAAGAAGCACTCAAAGAACAACTAGAAGAAAAATATAAGATCATTGGAAATTTGGAAGCAGATATTGTCACATTAAGAAAGGATATTCAAAAGAAAAATATGCAGAACAACTCAAAATTTTTGATGACATTATCAAAAATAAAAAATCTCATCATGATAAGTCTGAACTTGGATACAATCAAATAGAAAAAAGATCAAGCTCCAAAACAAAAGAGAGAGAAACATATCCAAAAATATTTGCAGAAACAATCAAGGGGAATAGGAAGATCTACAAGGAATATTACAGGGACACTCCTCCACCGAGAAGATTCATATTTCAGAATCAACAACCAACAGATAGGCCTCAGGGAGAAGAAGAATTCATAAGAGTACCTCCTTTTAGAAGATCTTCAACTCCCATGTATCAAACTATATTTTTTGGTTTATGTTATGCATGTAATAATTTTGGACATTAAGTTATGAATTGCAGAGCTAACAATAGGAAAAAAAACAACTTTGAAAGTCATACATAAAGGGGTTATCCAAGAAGGCCTAGTGAAACACATAGAAGAAATTATAACAAGTTTGAATCTTTGAGCATTGAAGTGGAATGTTACAAATGTAAAAATTTTGGACACATGGCCAAAGATTGAAGAATGATAGTCCCTCCTAGAGAACCACAACAGAATAACAACAGTCACAGATAGGAACCTTAGAAAAGGACATGGATAATAAAGCAGGATCAGTTGATCTGGATTATTTTTGGCACGAAATAAGAGAGGAGATATAACAAAGAAATGCACAGAGATATCATAGGTATTCAATAATATAATAGAAATGTATCAAATATGCAATCATAAACACAAATATATAGTAATACGTGATTTCTATTAATGAATAAATGTATAGAGACTATAAAAATACAGAGTGAAAGATTTGCTAGAATGGTGGCAGCTTATCTCTGAGAAGAGATGTGACGGCTACCCGCATCTATAAGAAGATGATTACAATGAGGCTCTGAAGGAATTTTTATAATAAACTGGAATGTCAAAACCCTAGACATCCAAAAACCTAACCCTAGTATATGAAGCGCCAAAAGTCATGTGGGCCTCGTTTAGGTAAGTGAGTACATCAACTTCCCGGGGTCGTAACATTTGCATACGATCTCCGTTTTAGGTGTGTGATAGATCGTTGGAAAGTTATTGTCAAAGATATTCATTTTGGGGGATAAATAATGCCTTTGGATATCATTGAGAACCTTGATATCGAAAAACCTTCATTTGAGCCCTCAAAATGGCCCCGGAAGTTAAAAACTGCTAAAAATAGTAAATTGCCAACATTGTCAGAAAATTGTTTTGAGCCAGTCAAAAAAGGTGGGTGGCCATCGATATCCACCTAGATCAATCATCCCTCCTTAGGAAGCAATGGTCTCCATTGCGTTGAGTTCCCGGGGGAGAGGGAAAAGCATTTGTTGAATCTGCATCTTGGTGAGCTGCTTGCCTTGCTGGAGATGTCGCGCTGCTCAGTTTGTGGAAGTTTGGCATGAACCTGTTGAGGTTGAGGCCATTCAAAAAATTGGGCTACATAAGAGGACGATGTGAAAAAGGAATCTATGCACTTTTCTACAACCTTGTCGACTTGCTTTAGTTTGATAGAAGGTGCTTAGGGCGAGGCTGTAGTGGTTGTAGTGTCCTTCTGTTCTCCTTTTGAACAGATTGTGAAGAAGCTAAATTTTGCAGTATGAGATACTACCTTGAGACACTTTTTAGGTGGAACAGTAGTTGGAACTACCTTTGGTATTCTATAGATATGGCCCCCCAAAGAAACAATGACACTGCGGGGTCGAGACTCATAAATAGCATGGTGCTTCCACATATATGGTTGGCCCAAGAGAAAATCACAGACATCCAGTGGGGAAACATCACATAATACCTCATTCTTGAAGGGTTGGATTCCATATGAAAATCGATATTGTTGGTTGACACGAAGATCTCTTCCTTGGCGAAGCCACCCGATGTTGTATGGTTGTGGGTGTGGTGTTGTCGACAATCCCAACTGTTTTACAACCTCTGCTGAGATGAGGTTCTTCTGGCTTTTGCTATCAACAATAAAATGCAACGATGTCCCCTTCACCCACATCTGTGAATGAAAAAGGTGCTCCCCCTCTTCAGGATTTTTTGGTTCTTCGAGTTGAATTGTTGCGGTCGCGACAATAGAAGTGGGGTCCGCGTCAATGATCTATCCTTTACCATTATTTTTAGAATTTGATTCTGAATCAGGGTTCGGCTCTTTGTCTTTGATCTTGACCATGAATGATTGTTTTGAACGAAATTCATCGGTGTTGTGTCAGGGGATTTTGTGGAACTCACACCATTTTTCGGTGTCCCTCTTTGTCTTCCTGTGACCCTTCTTTTCCTGTGTCTTGGACTGGTTTTCGGGAGACTGTTTGTTAGGGTCATCTTTGTCATACTTCGGTTGTTGCATATTTGCAGATCCGAACTCCCATTTGTTCCGGTGCTTAAATGTTTTCTCGATTTTAACATCATATTGATAAGTAGCACCGAGTAATGAGATGTCCAGAAAATCCATTTCAGTTTGGATGTATCTGTGTAGAGCCCCACAGTATTTCAGAACCAAATGTCGCTCAAAGTCTTTGATACCCATCTTGGTGCGTAAGGTATGGAAGGTATTGGTGAACTCTGGAACTATTTGGCCCCTCTCTTGCCGCAGTGTGGTCCATCTCATGTACTGGTCCTCATAGTTGACAACAGGGTAATATTGTTCCTTTACCGCATCCACAAAAAAATCCCAAGTGGGATCGACCCCATATATTCTAGACTCCTCTATGGAACTTTTCTCCCAATAAGTTTCCCACCAATGTTTGACATGAGGGAGAGCTTTAAGGAGTGTGTAGGTGATCTTTTCTTTGTTGGAAAAATTTTGAACAGAGAAATAACCTTCTAGCAGAGTTAACCATTTTTCTAGGGCTTCTTCATCTATATGTCCTTCAAATACAGGAATATCAAAATTAACTTGTACCTTGAAAGGCATGGTGCCTCCAAAGTGGCTGCTGGATGAAGATGCACCTGCTGTTATCAACAGGCGTTGAAGGATGTGGGCAAAATTCTCCATCATTTCGTCCCTTTGTCGCGTGAGAGCTTGCTCAAGCAATAGATTGATAGGATCGTCTGCTCTGTCATTTTTATTTTCTTCCACCATTGAGGGTTTCTTGGGTGTGCAAGAGTGATTGTCTTCAAGAGAGACAAGCTCAAGACCCAACTTGCTATACTTATACCTCGTCGGGGACATGCACTGAAAAAATGATCAAGAGCAACCTGCTCTGATACCACTGATCCAGATTATTTTCGGCACGAAATGAGGGCGGAGATATAACAAAGAAATGCACAAAGATATTGCAGATATTCAATAATATAAGAGAAATGTATCAGAGATGCAACCATAAACACAGATATACAATAATACACGATTTCTACTAATGAAATAAATGTATAGAGACTGTAAAAATACAGAGTGAAAAACTTGCTAGAATGGTGGCAACTTATCTCTGAGAAGAGATGTGACAGCTACTCGCTTCCATAAGAAGATGATTACAATGAGGCTCTGAAGGAATTTTTATAATAAACTGGAATGCCAAAAAACCTAGACATCCAAAAACCTAACCCTAGGAGATGAAGCACCAAAAGTCATGTGGGCCCTGTTTGGGTAAGTGAGTACATCAACTTCCCAGGGTCGTAACTTTTGCATACGATATCCATTCTAGGCGTGTGATAGCTCATTGGAAAGGTATTGTAGAAGAGATTAATTTTGGGGGCTCAATCATTCCTTCAACTATCATTGAGAACCTCAATCTCTAAAAACCTTCATTTGAGCCCTCAAAATGGCCCTGAAAGTTAAAAACTGCTAAAAATAGTAAATTGCCAAAATTGTCAGAAAACTATTTTGAGCCAGTCGGAAAAGGTGGGTGGTCACTGATATCCACCTGGATCATTAGTATAGAAATGAAGAATGCACACTCACTCTACAAGTTAATTATAAGAAACATGGTTGGTATGCTGACAACGTCTATTCAAAAAAAAATGTCAGGTGATAGAGACATGTTTCTTACATTACGAAAGGAAAGAGATGGATTAGTCTCCTTCGGAAATGATGATTCAGCCAAAATCATTGGAAAAGGCACAGTCAGAATTGGGAACAAGAATACAAAGGCATAAAATATTCTACTAGTAGAAGATATGAAACATAATCTTCTAAGTGTGAGTCAAATGTGTGACCAAGGTCATAAAGTTACTTTCGATTCAAAAAAGTGTGAGATAAGAAAATAAGGTTAAGGAAAATTTATTGCTACAACTGCGAGAACTTCAAGCAACATATATGTGCATGAGAACTTCAAGAAAATTCTACATCAAAACATAATATGGCAGAATGGGAAAGTTCGAATCTTGTGTGAACAAAGGAGTACTTCAAGTAAAAGAAAAGCATACAAGTGTTACAACCTGAGATTGAACAAAGTGGTGGAAAGAATCAATGTAACAATTGATGAAACAGGTTGACAATAATTAAAGGAAGAAGAAAATGAATCAATGGAACAACTTTATGAAGAAGAAACAAAAGATGAAAAAGAAGGGGAAGATGAAGATGATCCGACAGAAACAGAAGAGAAAGTTCAACAAGTAACTCCAAAAACACCTAGAAGATGAGTACAAAAGAATCATCCTTCAGATTAGATTATCAGAAACAAAAACACAGCAGTTGAGACTCGAAGAAGAATTCGTTCACCAGAACAAACTCACCTAGCACTCACATCTACGATTGAACCAACCTATTTTGAAGAGGCCATCAAGGATAAATTTTGGAACAAGGCCATGGATGAATAATTGGATTAAATAGAGAAAAATGACACTTGGTAATTGGTTCCAAGACTAAAGGATAAGAATGTGATCGACACAAAGTGGGTATACATGAATAAATTGAATGAATATGGATAGGTTACAAGGAACAAATCTAGATTGGTATGTAAAGGATATGCACAGGTTGAAGGAATCGACTTTGAAGAGACATTTGCCCCAGTTTCCAGAATGGAAGCAATCCGATTTCTTTTAGCTTATGCATGCTCCAAAAATATTAAAGTGTATCAGATGGACGTAAAATCAACTTTTCTGAATGGGGAACTTGAAGAAGAAGTCTACAATGAACAACCAGAAGGATTTTAGTTTTTAGAGAACATAGATTATGTGTGTAAATTAAGGAAGGCCTTCTATGGTGTTGGAACACATATATTTTTCAATACTTTAGACTTGGATAATTTTCATTTTCATTTAAATAAGAAAAAACACGCACCTGCATATCACCATTGATGAAATATTTCATTGAATCCAACGATCTGAAATCCTTCAAATTCATAGAGTCGTCCACTCATTAAAAGGTCAAATCACTAAAGGATACTTTCGAAATGTTGGGTTTCGGGGTTTTACGATACTAATAGTCCAATATGTAAGAACCCCAAAGTCCCAATATACGAAATCATGAAATTATATTAAGCTTTAAAAATATGTTAATTAAATCATTAAAGGCAATTAAGGTTAATTAATTATATCGTGACTTCCCGTTTCAGGGATCTTGCCTCGATAGACCACCGAAAGTCCCGATACGCGAAATCATGAAACTCTGAAGTTAAGCACGATTATTTAAAAAGTTAAACACAATTAATTTTAACTAATCAATCACAACTTCTCATTTTGGAGATCATAAATTGAATTAATATGGGATAACCCGAGGTTCGAAAACCCAAAATGGATTAAGGTTAAACACAATTAATAAACAGGATAAACCTGATTTATTAACACATTAAGCAATCTTCTCTCCTATTAAGTTTACGTTGATTTGAAATGTGGGCAAATTCAAATTTTCTCTATGCTTTTCCTCGATCACAAGATATCAACCATTAATGGAATTAATCGTTGATTTAGGGAAATGATTTCAAATAAGATCTTTCTTTATCACCCAAATCTTTTTACTAAAGGAATTAAATGCATTGTCAGTGAAGGTATATGCAGATTGATATGCTTAAGGAAAATGATATTTATTTCATTTTTGAATTAAATTCTCATTTTCACAGAGTTGTATTAGAGAAATAATCAGTCTTCTGCATTCTCATTCTCTGTAATAGATAACAGAGTTTGAAGGCTTGATACCATGGCTCCACGAAAATCACCTAAAGATAGTGGTGAAAGTTCGAGCCAGAACGCAGATGTTCTCTCTGACACCTCACCCAAAAGCATAAACAACATCAAATCTTGGACACAAGTATTCAACATCTTACAATATGAATTGGTAAATTTCTCGGATGATTCAAGTGACAATGAGAAGGAGAACATATCTACCAAATACAAATTTGTTGCTCAGTCATAGCTACAGAAGATAGTGACAAGGCCTAAGATCTTTCCCTATAATGATATGATCAATTGGGCATTGGACCGCATAGATATCCCAACCAGAACTATTCTCAATTTAGAAAAGGTCACAATTGGGTCTTTCGGACCAGAACATCTGCAGGTGATGTAAAAATTGTCTCTAGTATCTAATTTCATTTATAATGCAAAATTCCTAGAAGAATTCAACAAGAAGGAATGCGACCAATACGGAAAAAACCTTTCTAAATTAATTAAAGACTGGTATTCTTGCCTTGAAAACTTCAGAGATGATTCCCATGGTAGATACCCAGCTGTTGCACTAGAACCTCAAATAATGTGCATAGCAATGATGTTGTGTAGGCTCTATGGGAAGGAAAACATGACTCATTTATTTTTACAGTGGGTACCTATTATACACACAATAGCATAAGGGTACTCTTTTCACTGGGAAAAAATATCGTCGGACAGTTTGGTTCAAGAGATTACAAAATATCAGTCACTAAGAGCCAAAGGGAAACCAACCCAATTTTTCATGTCGACTTATAATATGGACGCCCTCTATTTCATGATGCCTTTTCTGCTAATGGACTGGAGCTGGACTCCAAATAGCATCGAACCCATACATGTATATCATTTGAAGATTTGGGAAGAAAAGGAAAAGGACTTCCTTTATGAGATCTGCAACTGGGTAGTGGTGTCGATGCACACCGCTATATATGGCTATCCCCTTCCCAGAATTTCAAACAAGATTGTGACTAACCTAGGAAGAATAGAAGATTGGTATATCGAGGAATACTTCTCCTATATTAGGGTTTTTGGCTAATTGGTTCCTCCATATGATCTGCCACAATTTTTACCAGACCGACTAGTGTGCCGAGAGGTCGCACGAAAAACTGTGCTCGGAGGAATTATCAAGGAGCTCAAAGCAGTATAGAAAATGGTATGGCCCTTTTTTCCCCTGCAGATTGGTGCATTTTCCCTACTGGATTTTGGTCACTCTAAAGTAGAGGTCACGGACTTGGAATAGATAAATCTGGTCAAAATTGAATTCAAGAAGCATGACCCCCAAAAGGTCGTGGGTAATCACATGGCCAACTGCAATTTAGGAAGGTATGAACACAAAGATTCTCCTTAAGACGATATTTTTAGAGGAGTGAGATCCTATCTAGAGGTCTTGAGTCAGGTTCGAGCTCTGCCACCCGATAATATTATTGATTTTTATGACTTCCATAGGCACTTTAGAAGTAGTCTCCCTAAAGTGTTACAAGGAAGAACCTTGACGTCTACAACTACATCGAAAATGGAGACCCGAAGCTTAGAAGCAGTAAGCTCCAGTGGACAAGAAAACCAATAAAATTTGGAGAAGACTGAGGTGTCTACTCAGAAATAAGAGATCCCATCGACAAATGTATCAAGTGACCAAGATAAATATCAAGGAGAGACACTGACAAAGGAGGGAGAAGAAGGACCACTGATTTCACCAGATAAATCAACTATAAATGCGGCCACGAAATAGTCGTCCACAAAAATCAACAGCCCTATCCAGTTCATCACACTATTGAATTCGTTAGAGGGAATCCAAATGCAGAGGAAATATTCATAGATGACCTCACACCCATTTTGGTTGAAGAGTTTCCTCCTTTCAATTTCTTTTTTAGCAAGAAAAGGAAGGCTGTGGTGAAGAGAGAAATACACCAAAGGGAAGGTTCAGTTGTAATAATACATAGGGTGATGGTTGATGGAGAATCCTTAGAGGAGGTAGACTTTGTTGAAGAAGTAGTGAGTTCATTGGGGGTTTTTCAAAGCTAACTAGTTTTTAGTTGGAAATTTGAAAGAGTGACTGAAGCAGAAATATATGAAAATAAGCCAATTGCATAATCAAATGAAGACTGTAGAAAAAAATATCTAGAGTGAGTTCAATAAGGAATTCGAGAAAATTAGAGCCAACGACAAATAGGAAATCCAACATCTCAAATCCAGCCTCGAGGAGATGCACATGAATATATAGGTGAGCCAGGGATGGTCCACCCAACAGGATGAGTTGGTAAGGCAACTGCAAGCCGAGGTAAGCTCTACTGAAAACATGATTGTAGATATAACAGTGTTCCAAGCTCAGGCTTTGGAATTTCTAAAGTAACTGGAAGCAACACAATAAAGCTTTTTCACTAAGGTTGAAACTGTCCAAGATCATTTTAGGGTGATAGATCAAGCATTAAATAACATTTGTTTAAGAGAAAGAGAAGCTATTTCTTCTCGGGCTACCTTCCAAGAAGCAAGTATGGCTTCCAGGTTGTTTGTTTCGGAACAAACTAGAGGTGATATAATACTAAAATCTTGGGAATATAACATAGATGAAAGAAGGAAAATGGCTAAGGAAGTGAAGGAGTTTTACGAATAGGCTTTCCACTCACTCAACAAAGAATCATTAGGCCTTGATAAAGAAGATATCTCTGGAGTACTGGGACAGATTAACATAAAAAAACATCAACTTGACATTAAGACAAATATGGAAGAGGCTCAGGCCGAAATCTCATAGATAAAATAGGTTGATAGTATTCAGATAAATAAATGGCTAGTGAAGCCTAATATGAAATTACATTTTATAGTTTTAGAGGATAGATGACTGGGAGAAATATTACCTCAATTGGAAAAGAAATTATATAGTTTTGAGGCTAATAATTTAACAGATCCCTCCAGGACAATTTGTGAGAAGATGTATCAAATGTATTGAGCAAGGAAAAGGGAGAACCACTGGAAACAAATGATATGATTTGTGTGCGTTATCCATTTCAGGGTTGGGGAACTAGAGAGAAAAACCCCTTTGCCAACGTAATGAGGAGACTGACAGAAAAGATGCAAATGAAGCGTTTCTCATTTTACATTTTGCAATTTTTACTATTTCATAAATAAGGGGAATTCCAACCGTTTAAGGTTGAGAATAGTTTTTATAAATATAACTTTCTAAGGTTAATCACATGCTACTTCTTTCCATATTGTAACTAAGAAAACTCATCCTTTATGAGTATTAATACAAGTGCAGACAGGGATTCCAAATTTTTTGGTGTTTGAGTTATGTGCCCTCTTTGTATTTCATATCTTTTGTTCATTTTAAGTCATTCCTGAACAAATGAATGATTGCAATTTAGTACAACAACTACTGTGATTACGTTTCATTAGTATTTAATTAGCAACATTTTTTCCTTTTTAGTTTCTATCAACAAATACAAGACCTGCCTATTATTTAGATTACTACATCTTATATTATTTCAGGGGTGCATTCAACATTTCTTTCTACTATAAACAAGGTAAGACTCTTATGTCATTGATTCCTTAGTTTGTTTAATAGTTTTGTAATTTTCTTCTCCTCTTTCAATTTGATAAATTGACTCAGACGACGAAATACAACCTTTGTTCTGTTCATATATGATTAGGGGATCAAATTTTGCTCAATTTTCAAAGTGCTCAGAATGCAACGAAAACAGTTCCATTGTGTCTGTCTCGTCTTCCTAATTCCAACGGTATATTTACTTTCGCAAATGGAGTCCGTATGAAGGAGATATCACGATCTGTCTACCAAGCCAAACAGGCAAAATTTTTGGATGCTGACTGTACCTGTCCGTACAGTCCGTACAGTGACGTGGTAGGGCTGTACAGGCCATATGGCGATGACATGGTAGATGGTTATTGGTTGGTTGCTAGCGTATTGGATGGTGACATGTGTCCAGTTGGAAGCGAGTGATATGAGGACACGTGGCCCAATCTTTGGGCACCACGTGTCCCCTCATCATTGTTTATATGGTTGTATAAAATTGTATGGGGAGTCCGCGGGGTTTGACCCCCGGACCTCCCCCAACATTAAACACTTCATAACTCTCTGCTAGCCAAAGAACCGCCATTTGTGCCTTGTTAACTATACCACAAAACACATATTTATGTTTGAAAGTTATGCCAATGGGAAAGGGGGGTCGGGCTGGGGCATAGCCCCGACCTGTGGACGCATTACTTTACATATGACCCACATATTTATGTATTGGCCCGAATTTTTTGGCGCGCGCGCATTCCATTTATATTATATTGTATTGCAATACATTGCATTGCAATGTATTTGTTATATATATTATGTGTATGCGTGGGGTTTGAAACCAAAAACCGCGTGTTAAATGTTGGCACAAGAATCCAACGGGAGTTATATGGTTTTGAACGGTTAAACTACTTTTTCGCCTAGCCCAAGGTCCTATGCGCCATGTGCCCAAGTGCCGAGGTGGTTAGGGGCTGGCGCGCCCTTAACCATCCTACGGTTTGTACCGGTGCACGGTTGTGTACGAGACTAAGTTTTTACGCTTAAATAAGCGTGTGAGCTAGGTTTTCTCAAGGAGGAGTGTGATTTGTAGAACCAGAGACAGCAAGCTTGAAGAGGGAGACTTCCAGGAGGCCTAACTTCTTCATTTTTCGACCGATTGAGGTGCCGAAAGAGCCCAGACAGGGGTTTTGGGATGTTGGGAAGCCGTTGGAGCAGTTGGTTTGTCATTTTTATCATTTTAAGGCATGTTTTTGAGCACTTTGAGAAATTTAATAATAATGATCCATTGGAAGCTGGACCAGGAGATGTGGCCCGGAGAGGGGTGAACTCCTTTATCAAGTTGTTGTGTTTATGTGCTGATGTTCATTGTTTATGTTGCTGTCTATGTGTATTTCGCATAAGTAATTCTTAATTTATGTGTTGCAAATTGATCATGTTGCTTTAAACACATAACATTTCACTTGCAATAATTATTCAAGTTTTTCAAGTCTTCTTCATTTTTAGATCAAGTTGGTATCAGAGAACTGGTTTTGAAGACTTGATTGTTTGCAAGTTTTGTTTCTGATGCTCACAAGGTTGAAACTCACAAGAGGAGAAGGTCAACTTGTGGAGCCAATTTCTTATCTGACAAGGAGGAAGCAGTTTCATTCACCGTAAGTTGCAGAGAGACATTCACCAAGCATGGCACATGCAGAAGATCATGAACGTGTTCTGAATGAAGAAGAAGACTTCAGGAAGACTATCATACAGATGAGAGATATGATGAAATTCATAATGGAACGGACCATGATGTCACAGGGTGAAGGCTCTAACCCTTCAATGCATAAGGGAGGCGGTGGTGACAAGACTCCAGGTAGAGATGGAGGGAATGGTGCTTCTCCACCACCCTCTCCTCCTCCATCATCTTCTTCTTCTTCTTCTTCTTCTACCAGTTTGAAACATCTTCCCAATGGGCATGGTAAAACTCCTTCGCAAATTCCTTCATTAAAGCTTGATATAAAATTTGAGTTGCCACTTTATAATGGAGAAGTTAACGCTGAA
>ML776630.1:1191454-1224287 GCA_009831015.1 Picea engelmannii | reverse complement strand
CAAAACATTGAAGAATCTTAGAGGATTTTTGGGTTTGACAGGTTACTACCGCAAGTTTGTTCGGAACTATGGAAGAATAGAAACACCTTTAATGACACTAACTAAGAAGGATTCATTTTCATGGACTCCAGAGGAAACTAAAGATTTTGAACAACTTAAAGAGGTGATGTGTAAAGCTCCTGTCTTGACCACTCCAGACTTCAAAAAAACCTTTATTGTGGAATGTGATGCCTCGGGAAATGGAATTGGTGTTTTCCTCATGCAAGAAGGAAGGCCCCTGTCTTTTGAAAGTCGACCACTCAAGGGAAAGGACTTACACAAACCCATTTATGAGAAGGAAATGATGGAAATACTACATGCATTGAAGAAATGGCATTGTCTAGCTTCCAAGTGTTCCTGAATGTTTATATCATGTTCAATCACTGCCCATGAACGTTCGAGTTCAACCCGTGTAGTGGTTGTTTTAAGAATAGTATCGAAAAGGTTTAAGGCAATGTGTGTTTGATTTGATAATCTAGGTTCCATGTTGGGATGAGTTGGTACAGGGACAGTCATGGAGGGACAGTAAAATAAGAAAAATTCAGAAGGAAATTAAGTGTTGTCTCAATTTGGTCATATAAAAGAGAGTTTACGGTTTCAGGAATAAAATGGGGTGCAAATCAAAGGCTCTTTCCCGTAACTGGGTTATATCTTAATAAAATGTATGAGGTGGGAGAAAACATTTAGATGTCTATCAAGTAAGGCTCCTATCAAGGGATAATCTCACGTATAAATAGAAGAAGAATAATGTAAAGAAATCACCTGATGAAGCATAAAATATATATAGAATTCTGAAAGTGTTGACTGGTCTTATACCTGTTGATAGCTGGTACAAAGGAAAAACAGTAAACAATATAGAAAACTAAAATTCATTCACTACAGTAGTGGTTGTACTAAATTATAGCAAAGGATTCATTAGATGCAAATATGAAATGAAATGAAAAATGAGATACAAGAAAACAAACTCATAACAAAGTCGTGACGGAATTGAGAACCTTTAGATTTTCTTTGTATTAACTCTCAAAATGTCAAAACTCTGTTACAATCAACACAAAAAGGTCCAGCCTTTGTTTCTCTCTCTCTATGGTATATTTATACAGTTTTACAATAATATGGAATCTCAATCGTTGCAAAATTTTTAGTTATTATAGGGAGGAGAGAAATCGCTCCATTTCTTCTTCTCTGTCTTCATTTGGTGCCAGAAGCTTGTCCTCACGCGTGATCGGTATAGGTGACACATATTTCGACCAACCGAGATATCAGTCGTGACGGTTCTGCTTGACAATTGGCTTCAAAAGAGTAACAATCTCGGTCTAATTGCGGCAGCCTGTCCTCCATTTTTCTGTCTATGATGTCAATAGTGCATAATTGCATGCTTGGTTTAATCATACATTTGTCTATTTGGACTATGTCTGCCATAGTCACTTGGGAGATCTCAGCTGAATCTCTTTCCTCTTTTTCATTTAAATCAAGTGATATTTTTTCCATATTCATTTGAATCAACACCTCGGCATTACCTCCGCTATCAATGCCTAGCAGATTACCATCTATAGAACTAAAGGCCTCTTCTAAGGAATTTGTTACCCTCTTGGCTTGTAGCTTACCTTCCGAGATGTTGTGTTCCCATTATTTCAATAGAATGTTTCCTCTGGTATGCTCCGAAATGGTAAACCTAGGAGTACTTCCTGAATCCCTATTGTTTGTAGCTATCAAAACCTCTTGAAAGGTGACCCGTGCTGCTCCAGCTTCTCTTTCACTAGCAGACAAATTCTCCAAAAATTGATTAACTAGCAAACAATTGTCCCAAATCACTTCTACTTTGGTGAGTAAATTTCATTGGGCCGCAAAGACTCTGCTCAGAGTCTCCATCGCCTGGGATTGGAACATCTCGATATTTATCACTTTGCTTTCAGCCATTTCCACCCTAGCCTACAACTATTCAATCAAATCTTTTTGCTAGCTTGCTTTCATATGACCATCCCAAACCACCAGCTATGCTTGTTCGAGCTTAGTCTTGAGCAGCTCTATCTCACTTTTATCGGCCAACCTTGCTTGCTCTATACCTACACTTGCCTGGTCTTTGGCAATCTCCGCTGCTGTGGCTAGTCTAGATTCTAGGGTCTTGATGAGGAGATTCTTTCGTTTAAGCTGGTTTTTCAAAACCCCGACTGAAAATTGGTTCGATGTGGCATATGCACCTAATGTCCTAGCTATTTCTGTTGCGAACTGTTCATTCTTCTTATCCTTCCCATCAGTCATACCTTTGTATTTCTTGAGTGTCGATTCCCCTTCTTGGTAGAACTCTCTCTTTACAACTTCCTTTCTTTTCTTATCGAAGAAGAACTCATTTGGAGGGAGCTCTTCCACCCTTATAGGCCTCAACTCTTCATTGAAGATCCACCCTGTGTCAATATTTCCCTGAGTTGACTGCAAGGGAGTAACCGATGTGATAGGATCTCCGATTTGCTTCGCTGATGGTCCCGGAGTAGTAACCGGACTTTTCTTCTTTGGCGGGTAAGGAATCTTTATCTCTGCTTTCAGACTCTTAGTTTTCTCTCCCCCATCCTGGTGTTTTTCTTAACCGGGAGTCGCATCCTTGGAGCCTTCAACATCTTTTTGTTTCACCTCCACTGTACTCGGACTCTCACCTCGTAATACTATGGGAAGACAACTGCATCTATGTTCTTGGAATTTCAGGACATCGACTCTCTCTTCAGGTGCCAATGTTTGGATCTGAGCTAAAATATCGGCATAAGATCTTGCGCCTCGGAAAATATCATCCGAGGGAAAATTTTCGTGCTCAAATCTCTTGAGTCTACAATTGGCCAAATGATTACTCACGACCCTTTGCGGATCGTGCTTCTTGTATTCAATCAGGACCAACTTTAGGTCTTCTAGGGTTATTTCCTCAGCTTTAGCATGCCTGAAATCTAACAAAGAATATGAATTTAAATGAACAGGAAAAGGTGGCCATACCTTTTTTGAGTATCCCTTAAGCTCCTTGCTTATACCACCGAATACTATTTTTCTAGCAACCTCACGACAAGCCATCTTGTTGGGAATAAATAATGGTAATGCATGCAAGGGAACAAAAACCCCCAAAACTCTGAGATATGAGAATTTGGCTTCCACATACTGGTTAGCTATGCTGCTCAAATTCGTCAATATACTGTCCGAGATCCTGGGTGGCAGGTGGTCGAAAATATTGACATGCAGCGATACCATCACCCAGTTGAAGATTTCATATACGAAATCTGTCGCTTTGTTTTCCCACAATTCGCATGATAGACATGGATGGGCTCTTCCTCTGCTAGAGTCCAACTCTAACTCATTAAGGGAAATGGTGTTAGAAATCACACGGCGTCCATAATGTATGTAGACATAAAAAATGAAGAAATTTTTCCTCTCTCTTTCTATGCCTGATACTCTATAACCTGATAGGTCAAGCTATCAGACAACATTTTCGCCCAGTCGAAGGAACAGCCTTCGGCGACTCAAAATATTAGAGGCACCCATTGAAGAAAGAAGTGTGAGGTGTCCTCTCTCCCATATAATCTGCATGTAATCATAGCTAAATACTTGAACTATGGTTCTAAGGAAGCTATTGAATATATACCATGACTGTCTTCCCTGAACTTCACAGGGTGCGAAACCCAATCTCTTATTAAGCTAGACATAGTTTTGTCATACTGCACACATTCCTTTTGTTTGAAATCTTCCAAGAATTCAGCATCATATGTAAGGTCGGACGTTGTGGGCAACTTGTACATGGCTTGCAGATGCTCGGGCCTGAAATTCCCGATGGTGACCTTCTGCTCATTCATGATGGTTCTGGTTGGTATGTCCACATGGTCCAATGCCCATCGGACCATATCGTAGTAGGGGAGAAGTCATGGTTTGGTCGCTACTTTATGCATTCCCGATTGAATGACGATCTTATATTTAGTGGTTATGTTGTCTTTTTCATTGTCGCTGGAATCATCGGAATAATCCACTAATTCGGCCTGTGGAACATAAAAAATGAATGACCATTTCGGGATCGAGTCGACACTTAGAGGTGAAGTATCAGCGACGTTGTCTGAACCTTGTCCCGAAACCTCAACACTAGCTTTGGATGCTTTTCACGGGGCCATGACTGGAGATCCCGCTTTATCTCTTCTGCAATAAAAATGCGTATACATACAAAAGTTAGCTCGCTGACAAAGTGTGCTCTGCGTAATATAGAAATGAATTTGTTATAACGAATACAACTCTATATATACTTGAAAACTCGGTACTTTTTAGAACAGATCTGTCAAATCATGTTTAGAAATAAATTTAGCAATAAAAACCCGATCTTTATTTATCGATTTGCCTTATTTTTAATTAATGCCATAAATTTTGGCAGTTTGAAATGTTAGTTGACGTAAGGAAGGATTAAGACTGCTTCGTAAACTGTGCAAGCATCAAAACATGGGAGATATTGATTTAGCTTAATTAATCTAGCTTTACCAAAGTTAATTAATCCTTCAGTACTCGTTGTATCGGGAATTTTGCTTTAACCCTTTGAACCTCTAACCCCCAAATTTGCCATGATTGATTTTGGTTAGTAAAAATGCAATTGTGATTAGGAACTTAATTAATTATGTAATTATTTATATTCTCCATATCGCGACTCGGAGCTTTGAAGGTAAGTTTCTGGGAAGTTTGCATGCCGAGCTACGAAACCACGAGATTGCGATAATACGTTTTAATTAAAAGGGAAGATAAACTCAGATTAAGTGTTTAATTAATTACGTTCGTATCTTTATCGTGACTTCGCGAGTCGGGTCTTAGACAATGTAACTTTTTAAAGAGAAAACGTCGAGTGGCGAATTGCCGACCAAAACTTAACCATGGCTTAGCTTTACCTTTAACCTTGACATGGGTTACTAAAATAAGGACTTTGTGGTTTCGGCTATCGGGGTTATGACACTAAAATTTTGGATTTAGTGAACGCCGAGGCGCGAAAATCCGATTATGTTTAATCGTGATTTAGGAAAACTTTACTCCCGTTACTGACCTGGGGTAAAATTTTAAAGCGATTTCATTATTTTGTTGCTTGGGACTTGTGAACTAAGTGATCTATGGCATCTAACATGCAAAATCCTGAGGTAGAAAAAAAGGGGGAAATGTTTTTTTCTGAAAAGTAGAACTCACCTCGAGAGTACAATAATCATCACTATTGTGTGATAAGACTTTAGAAATTTTGAAACCACAGACGGAAAATACGAAAACCATTTTTCGATTTCGAGCATTAAGACATGAAATTTGAGACGGGATAGAAAAACAAAGGCGGCTCCAACATAGGCTCCATCTAGGGATCTTGTTTTCTTGTAAGATGAGAAGATCAGTAGACCACGTGCCAATATTGGGTAAATGGAGTCAATAGCTTAAATCAGGCGAAAAAGGTTTGTGAGAACAGGGTATCGAAGGGGGAAAGAGACTTCATTTTTTACCTTGAAAAGCTTTTCAAACTCAGATACTCTTTTTAAACTTAGCCATAGTCCCTTTCACGACTTCCCCTTTCCCGTTGCTAAATTCAGGCCTGCCTTAAGACAATCAAAACAGTTCTAGGAGCCCCAACAGATCTTGTGGCTATCAGCTTGCATCAAAAGAAGAAGATTATATGTTTTTAATTAGGAAGTCCCGTCTGAATTTGGGATGTAGATCAGGTTTTTAAAAAGAATTGGTTACCAGAGTAGAGTGATATTCATGTATAACAGCCTTATAGATATCTCAGATATTGCTTCACTGCTAGCGAGCCTGTTCAGTACCCCGGTGAAGTTATCTGACCCCTTTTACTGAATTTACTTTCACCACTTTGGAATATATTTATGCATTTAAATGCTGAGACGAGGGAAATCATTTTTTAATTTCCTTTCATCATCTCTTGGACTAGATGGGGCCAATCATTTCTAAATTTCCTTTCACCGCCTGTCTTATAATTTTCTTTTTAGAGAGCGAAGATGGGGGCAATTAGTTTGTATCAGGGCTGATATCTGTGTAATATTTTGCATTATAGGTCTGTCAACTTACTTTGATTTCTTGGTACCAACCTTCCCTTGACCTTCACAATACCTTCGTTCTTAGGGGAAAAAAAGGGAAAATAACTTTTTTAAGGCATTCTATTTGAGCAAGCCTCAATCCTCCGATATTGTTGAAAAACCTAGGAAAGTTAGGATCAATTTAAGAATCCCTTCATTTAGCAGGGGATCGAGGAGTTGTGAAGACCTGTTTTCTTTCCACAATCTGCTTTGAGGCTCATGAGGTTGAAACGAAAACTCTAATCCCTTCTTATGCGAAATGGAAAGATGCTGACTTTTTTAAAAGGTAAACCTGAAGATAGAAAAGGGTGACAGGTAGTGACCTATGGACATGAAAATACAGAGGTCAAAAATCAAAACTGACTCTTGTATATCTTTTTCGAGGGTACTTTACTTCGGTTGACTGCTTTTAATTTGAGTGAATCATTTAATTTATCTTATTTTTTTGTAGATGATCAAACAAAGAAACAACTCTGTTATTTATTAGTTCAGACGATGTTGTTGTTTGAATGAGGTTACCTTGGTTTTCTTTAATAGTCCTTTATAACATGTTCTTTATGAAATCTCATCTTTACCTTTTCATTTCAATTTCTTTGCACAATATAAAAATCTTAGGTATCACCTGTTTAAGACGATTTATTTCTGACACCAACTTTTGTATTACTTCTTTTGCTTATTTTGTGTGCAGCTGGAATCCTATAAGAGGCAAATACAAAGATTATCGGGGCTATCCGAAAGGTGTCAAAAGTTCATGAAAGAAAAATAAAATCAAAGCAATGTGTAAATGAAAAATATATATATGTATACAAAATATATATTTAGATATACAAAATTTCTTATGTTTTTTTTTTTTTTTAGGCGACTGTTATGTCATATAATGCTTTAGATAACGCCCATTGACAAGGGCGTTGAGAATTTCACCATCTATATTTTCCATTAGGAAAGAATTTTTTCCTTCTAGAGCCGAGACTCTGAATGGCCCATACCAGAGGTGGTCAAATTTACCATGTTTTGTTGCTTCTTCCATTCTTGCATCCCACCTTAATTCTAAATCACCTAGGAGGAAATCTTTGTCCTTTGCTTTGCAGTCGAATAATGCCTTCATGTCATCTTGGTATTTTTGCAACTTTTCATCTACTTCGACCCTATGCTGTTGAACCTCAATTAGCTGATTTATCCTCCTGGTGACATGATTGGGTTCTTCATTTTGATCTTTCCATAACTTCATCACTGGGAGCACTAGGTTTATAGGTAGCACAACATCTGTACCATATACCATCTGAAAAGGTGACATGTTGATAGACATTTTTGTACTTATGCGATTCGCCCACAATGCGTATTTTAAGTGCACATGCCAAGACCTTTTGTTTTCATCCAATACCTTCTTGATTATATTTACCAGACTCTTTTCAGATGACTCAGCCAATTCATTTCCCTAGAGGTAATATGTTGTGGAATGGCCAAGAATGATGTTATACTTTTGACAGATGTAGATCATAGCCATAGATTTAAAGTCTTGGGTATTGTCTGTAACTATCTTTCAGTGGCAACCAAATCTAGACAAAATCTTGTCTTCTAAGAAATCGATTACCATCGAGTCTGTTGCCCTTTTGGTTGGAATGGATTCCACCCATTTAGTAAAATAATCTATTGCGGTTAAGATCCACTTGTGTTGAGCACTAGAATGGGGATTAATATTGCCTATGAAGTCTAGAACCCATTGCTAAAATGGGGCTTCATCTTTAACTGGAACTAAAGGCAGTGTCGGGAGCTTTTGCTTACCTACAAATAGTTGACAAGGGTTGCAGGCTCAGACTTTGGCATTAACATCCAAGAAAATTTTTGCCAGTAGTACCCAGCCCTCAGAATTTTGTAATCCATAGCTCTCCAAGCGTGATCCCCCCCACAGAATCCTTCATGAACTTCGTCTATAACCCGCTGAGTTTTCGATTCGACTAAATAGACTAACAGGAAACCGAGTGGATCTTTCCAATATAGCTGACTTTCAACGATACAATATTTAACCGCATGAAGTTTTAAAGTCCTGGATTTTGATGGTGATAGCTCATTTGGGCCTTTTAGAGGTAGCGGATATGACACTATGTCTCTGTACTAGCCTGATGATATGAAATTCTCTTCGATCTTGTTTGGACCTGTTTCCTCATTCAGCTCGTTTAGGTTTGTGTCTTCGTCACCTTCCTACAGGCAATTGATATCTAGGGCTCTGAAATTCAACTCAGCTAAGAGTTTGGCCAAGCCTTGCCCTTTTATCAATTTGGTCGGTTTGACTTCCAAATCAAATTCTTGGATTTTGGCGAGCCATCACCCTCTTTTTCCATCATTGTCTGGTTGTACCAAAATATCTTTCACAGAACTAGTAGGTATGTATGCAATTATCTTTGAGTGTAGTACATATGTTCTGAATGCCTTTAATGCTTTTACCATGGTGTATGCGTGTTTTTCTATTATATCATACTTCAGTTCTGCGTCTCCAAGGCTCTTGCTGAAAAAGGTGATCTATTGTTCGAAACCTTCTTTGTTCTTTTGTAGTAGCACCGCAGTAATAGTGTGTTCGGAGGAAAATGAGAAAATAAGAAAGTCTTTTAGATAGTCGGGGCTCGCTAACATAGGTGCCTCGCTTATGAATTTCTTAATATGTACGAACGATTTTTTGGCCTCAGTTGTCCATTTTACTTCACTGTCCTTTTTCAACATACCTGTGATCAGTTTTACAATCTCAGCGAAATTCAGGATAAATATTCGTAAAAAAATTATTTTACCTAAGAAAGATTGAATTTCTTTTACATTTATGGGAATATTTACAGTATCTATCGCTTCAACCCTCTTAGGATCAATCTTGATTCCATCCCTAGATATGATATGACCCAAAATCTTACCTTCCCGCATGGAGAAATGTGATTTATTTGGATTTAAAGATAGACCAAACCTGTGGCATTTTTCGAAAGTTTGTTTAAGATGTATCAAGTGTTCTTCGTCGGTTTTAGAGAAAACCGTCAGATCGTCAAGATAAATGACTACGAACTTATCCCTTTCACTGATGAAAGCAATGTCCATAACACGCTGAAACGTGGCCCCTACATTCATCAAACCAAAAGGCATTTTATCATACATGAACGTACCCCATGGTGTGGTGAAAGTAGTTTTTTCTCTATCCTGTTCATTCATGGTGATTTGATTATAACCAGAGAACCCATCAATCATAGACATTCAGTTGGATCCAACTACCTTTTCTAGCACATGGTCCATTTTGGGCAACAAATAGTTGTCCTTGAGAGACGACTTATTCAGATTTCTAAAATCCACACACAGTCTGATTTCCCCATTCTTTTTCCTGACCTGGACCAGGTTTGCTACCCAGTCTGAATATCTCAGAGGTACTATTATTTTCACGTCTAAAAGTTTCTTAAATTCTTTTTTGATCACAGGTAACAAAATGGGGTTGATCTGTCTAAGATTTTTCCTAAAAGGTTTGACCCTGGGCTTTAGAGGTATCTTGTGATCAATTACGGAAGTGTCATATGTTCTTAACTCATCATAATACCAGGAGAAAACATCCTTATACCATCTGAGTAGGTCTTTATACTTAATTTTTATTTCGGGAGGGAGGAATTTGGATATTTTTACCATCCTGGATTATTCTTGGGTTCCTATATCACAATCCTCCACTTCTTCTGGCTGGGGTTGTAAGGCGGATTTCATAGGTATGTTGTTTTGATCAAAAATTATTTCCAGAGGAATCAATCCTTTCGGAATCTGGTTTTTTTTAAGGACCAGCATGCGATGATCTGAGATTTTGTCTCGGAAATATTTAGGATCCTCCCCTTCTTACATGATCCATATCAGGTCATTTTGATTTTCTTGGTCTGCATGTGTTTCAGAAAATTTGCCTACTACTTCAAGAAACTTCTTTATTTGTTCGTCATCCTCAAAAACATGCCAGTGTTGGATATTGTCTGGTATAGATGGTCTGTGTCTAATTTATATGTGATACTTCAATTTGAAAGTCATGGGAGGAGAGAAGGTTGAAGCTTCTTTAGCTAATGCATCAGCATGTAAGTTCTCTGTGCATGGTATGAAGTGGACATTTACGGACGAGAAAAAGTTTTCCATCAGATCCCAGGCGCAATTCTTGTATGATCTTAATTTGGGATGCTTTGCTTGGTACTGTCGATTTATCTGTTTGACTATTAACTCTGCATATCTGTATACCTCTAAGTTATTTATTTTTAACTTATTGGCAGCCTCTAATCCTAAGACCAACGCTTCGTATTCACAAACTTTGTTAGTATAATCTATATCCCATTGCAGTCTGTAAGAAAAAGGAACAACAAACTTTCCTTCGGGAGCCACTAAAAGCACTCCTGCACCATCCCCTTCACAAGATGAGGCACCATCAAAATACATTTTCTAGACACCGGTGCTACACAGATCCTCTGTCATGAAACTTGACTCTTCCTGCTCTATATCGTTTTCCTCTGGACAACCATCTAAACCATCATCAAAATACAAGATACAATTTCCTAAATCTTGATCCGCAATGTAAATAGGGAAATTGTTCGGGTTTTGAGGGTCACTCACTGTATATGCCAATCTCGTTTCTCTGTACAGCCGAGTAAATTGCCCACCCAACACAGGAATTATGGAGAACGTCATATCCAATTGAAGAGAACCCCCCAGCTTGGCTCCCCATGTCCTAGACAACAGTAATCCATACTTAGGGGTAATATCAGCAATAACCACATCCATCAAGATACTCTTAACCAGGACCTGTGCCAAGGTAACTACTAAGTCCTTTATCATTCCCACATACTTAACCCTTCTCGAGTCAAAAGAGTAAAGATATCCATAAGGTCTGGTGATATGAAGACCCAATTTGTCCATGATAATCTTAGGCATAACGTTATGGGAGGCTCTGGAGTCTAACATGCAATTATGTAGAAATTGATCATATATATTTAAAGTGATATAAAAGGGAGCAGTAGTGTCTTTGTCCCCTTCAAAATGTGGTCCAAAACTGATGTTAGGTTTGTCATCTTCCAGGTTTAAAATGTTAGACTGGATTTCTAGCTCTGAGGCACCCATCACTTTGGTAATCTACTTCTGATAAATGGGGTTTTTTGCTAATTCTACCAGAGGGATTGGTATCTTAATTTTATTTATCTCGTTTTCAAAACTGAAAGCTCCGCTCACCTTGTCTATTTCTTTAGTTGAGACTTTTGAATCCTTCCTTTCTGACTTATTCATCTGGACCACTTTATTACTCATGGTCTTGGTTGCAGGCGTAATTTTATTAGCCATTTTTGGTTCCTAGTGCTTGGGTCTCAAATTTTCCCACTTTGGGCTCTTGTGTGCTTACTACTTTCATTTTGCTATTGGGTAATAAGGTCTCTTTCAGAGTAGGCTCATAATTTTGACATCTTTGGAGGATTTTCTTGGGTTGAGAAGTTGATACGGGCTTACTCTTAGATCTTAAGTTGTACTTAGGTTGGATCTCATCCATTATCATTTCAGTTTCTTGTTGAGAGCCACAAAGGTCAGTATGATCACTTTCTTCGCCCTTAACTGACATTTGTTGAGTGTTTAGAGATTTCTCATAATCTTCTCTAGTTAGATACGGTTATGTGCAATCATCACCGAAGTTCGTGACATCATTATCCGAATCTCTGAAATCTTGGAGATCGTTCGCTCCTATAAAATTTTCTCTCTTTAGGGGAGCTTGTATTTTTTATCTTCATTTTTTATCTGTCTTTGTTGGTTCAGGGGGTTGGGGTTCCTCTTGAAATCCTTTTTGGGGAAATAATCAACTTTGGCCTATTCGAGCTCCATTCTGGATATTTTATTAGACAGTTCTTTAATTACTCTGGCCATATCGTCTACCCTGTCATTTGTGGATCTATTAGACCCTGACGGACTTGCTTGTTCTCTAAAGCGTTTAGTTTCTCAGCTTCTTGTTTCTACTTTAGCTTTAAGCTTACTAGAAGCCATCATATTAGACTCAATTTCTACAGCATCATCCTACATTTTGTTTAGGGTGGTCCCCCTTCTTTCTCACAAAAGGAGTGCAAAATCTGGTTCGAAAGCCCCTGCAAAAGTTACTTTGGCTATGGGTTGGGATGGTTTAACCTCAGCTAGGATTTTGTTATACAGTTTGTTGAATATTTGAATAAACTCCATGACTGTTTCTGAATTCTTTTTTATTAAAGACCCAAATTTGGTTAAATAATATAGGTGGTCTTTTCTCTCGCCCCATTGTCTGAGGAAAGCATCTTCCAAGGTGTCATAAGACAATATAGATGTCGCAAGTAGGCTTCGAAACCATGTTTGGACCTGGCCTTCGAAGGTTTGGACAAGAAGCCTTGAATATACGTCCTCATGTTCGATACCTAGGATGTCTGCGAATTGATCAAAGAAATTAATATGCTCGACTACAGTCAGATCTCCTTCCTCAATGAATTTTGGAATTTTTTTTATATAATTTTCGAGAAGGTCGTGCAGAGGAACGGACAATACCAAGGGAGCATAACTCACTGAAAATTTTGCAAATAATCTGGGAGGGGGGGCAGGCCCTTGGCCTCCAGCTCCTCCTACAGGATCTCCTCCCCCTCCTCCTCTAATAAACCCTCCACCTCCTCCTATAAACCCTCCACCTCCTCCTCCGGTGGCTGCCACCGTTATTGGTGGAAAGTCGTAAAGGGGTTTTCGAAAAATTAAAAGTGGATCTTTATTTTCTTTGTGAAGAGGAAAATTCGACGATGAAAGATAAGGAACGCGAGGACTTAGTTCCTCAGATTTGCAAGAGACGAAATCAGGAGAACCGATGGGTGTGGAAACTGAATGTGTAACACACTCTTCAGAATTAGGTGAGGTCGGGAAATTTAATTTAAGGAAAGATGGTATGTCAACTATCGATGAACTTTCAAGAGGGACCTTTCCTTTTTGTACAAAGGGGATTGTCGGATGAATTTCACTCCTAACTTTGGAGCAATTTGACGTTAAATCTTTAGTATCAAAGAGAGGACTGCATGAAGTTGAGGGTTCAGAAGACCTCTTAGTTTTCAGTTGTGGAGGTTTAAGTTTGTAGACTACAGTGGTTGGCTTAAGAGAGCCTCTCACTTTTAGAATCTTCTTAGGATTAGTAATGGGCGTAATCTTCTTACCATCAGGGAGATAGTCTGGTATTCCTTCGACCAGATGCCAGTTTATTATTTGTGGAGTCGCCAAGTGAAATATTGAAAAGCCTTAAAAAGGTCTGTACTCTTTGTTCACTATCAAAGGGTAACACTTTCAACGAAAAACAAATTTCGTTTTCCCAGGGAATAAGATTTCGTAACTTTGGTCCCCGACAACGGCGCCAAAAAGATGTTGTTCTAGAGTCTGTACTTAAGGCTTAGAAGTATAGTGTCTAGGCATCCAAAAGTGGGTAAAGGGTAGAGAAGAGAGAAACATCAACCTTCGGCAAGGGAAACTAGGGAAGATTTCAGTGTTGGTGTTGTCTAGCTTCCAACTATTCCTGAATGTTTATATCCTGTTCAATCGCTGCCCATGAACGTTCGAGTTCAACTCGTGTAGTGGTTGTTTTAAGAATAGTATCGAAAAGGTTTAAGGCAATGTGTATTTGATTTGATAATCTAGGTTCGATGTTGGGCTGAGTTGGTACAAGGACAGTCATGGAGGAACAATAAAATAAGAAAACTTCAGAGGGAAATTAAGTTTTGTCTCAATTTGGTTGTATAAAAGAGAGTTTACGGTTTCAGGAATAAAACAGGATGCAAATCAAAGGCTCTTTCCTGTAACTGGGTTATATTTTAATAAAATGTATGAGGTGGGAGAAAAAATTTAGTTGTCTATCGAGTAAGGCTCCTATCAAGGGAGAATCTCACGTATAAACAGAAGAAGAAGAATGTAAAGAAATCACCCAATGAAGCATAAAATATATATAGAATTATGAAAGTGTTGACTGGTCTTATACCTGCTGATAGTTGGTACAGAGGAAAAACAGTAAACAATATAGAAAACCAAAATTCATTCACTATAGTAGAGGTTGTACTAAATTATAGTGAAGCATTCATCAGATATGAATATGAAATGAAATGAAAAATGAGATACAAGAAAAAAAACTCATAACACAGTCGTGACGGAATTGAGAATCTTCAGATTTTCTTTGTATTAACTCTCAAAATGTAAAAACTCGGTTACAATCGACACAAAAAGGTCCAACCTATGTTTCTCTCTTTCTATGGTATATTTATACAGTTTTACAATAAGATGGAATCTCAATCATTGCAAAATTTTCAGTTATTATAGGGAGGAGAGCAATCGCTCCATTTCTTCTTCTCTGTCTTCATTTGGTGCCAGAAGCTTGTCCTCGTGCGTGCTCGGTATAGGTGACACATCTTTCGACCAACCGAGATATCAGTCGTAATGGTTCTGCTTGACAATTGGCTTCAAAAGAGTAACAATCTCAAGCTAATTGTGGAAGCGTGTCCTCCATCTGTCTGTCTATGATATCGATAGCGCATAATTGTGCGCTTGGTTTAATCATACATTTGCCTATTTGGACTATGTCCACCATAGTCACTTGGGAGATCTCGACTGAATCTCTTTCCTCTTTTTCATTTAAATCAAGCGATGTTTTTTCCATATTCATTTGAATCAACGCCTCGACATTACCTCCGCTATCAATTCCTAGCAGATTACCATCTATAGAACTAAAGGCCTCTTCTAAGGAATTTGTTACCCTCTTGGCTTGAAGCTTACCTTCCGAGATGCTGTGTTCCCATTCTTTCAATAGAATGTTTCCTCTGGTCTTCTACGAAATGGTAAACCTGGGAGTACTTTCTGAATCCCTATTGTTTGTAGCGATCAAAGCCTCTTGAAAGGCGACCCGTGATGCTCCAACTTCTTATTCCCTAGCAGATAAATTCTCCAAAACTTGATTAACAAAAAAACAGTTGTCCCGAATCACCTCTACTTTGGAGAGTAAATTTTGTTGGGCCGTAGAGACTCTGCTACGAATATCCATCACCTGGGATTGGAACATCCTGATATTTATCATTTTGCTTTCGGTGATTTCCACCCTAGCCTGGAGTTGTTTGATCAAATATTTTTGCTATCTCACTTGCATCTGACCATCCCGAACCACCAGCTGTGCTTGTTGGAGCTTAGTCTTGAGAAGCTCTATCTCACTTTTATCGGCCAACCTTGCTTTCTCTATACCTACACTTGCCTGGTATTTGGCAGTCTCCACTACTGTGGCTAGTCTGGCTTCTAGGGTCTTTATGAGGCAATTCTTTCATTTAAGCTGGTTTTTCAAAACCTCGACTGAAAATTGGTTCGTTATGGCATATGCACCTAATGTCCCAGCTATTTTTGTTGTGAACTGTTCATTCTTCTTGTCCTTCCCATTAGTCATAACTTTGTATTTCTTGACTGTCGATTCCCCTTCTTGGTAGAACTCTCTCTTTACCACTACCTTTCTTTTCTTATCGAAGAAGAACTCATTTGGAGGGAGCTCTTCCACCCTTATAGGCCTCAAATCTTCATTGAAGATCCACCCTACATCAATATTTCCCTGAGTTGACTGCAAGGGAGTAACCGATGTGATAGGATCTCCGATTTTCTTCACTGATGGTCTCGGAGTAGTAACTAGACTCTGCTTCTTCAGCGGGTCAGGAGTCTTTATCTCTACTTTCGGACTCTTAGTTTTCTCTCCCCCGTCCTGGTGTTTTTCTTGACTGGGAGTTGCATCCTTGGAGCCTTCGACATCTTTTTGTTTCACCTCCACTGTACTTGGACTCTCACCCCGTAATACTGCAGGAAGACAACTGTGTCTATGGTCTTGGAATTTCAGGACATCGACTCTCTTTTTAGGTGCCAATGTTTGGATTCGAGCTAAAATCTCGACATAATATCTTGCACCTCAGAAAATTTCATCCGAGGGTGAATTTTCATGCTCAAATCTCTTGAGTCCGCAACTGGCCAAATGATTACTCACAACCCTTTGAGGATCGTGCTTCTTGTATTCAATCAGGATCAACTTTAGGTCTTCCAGGGATGTTGCCTTAGCTTTAGCATGCCCAAAATATAACAAAGAATATGAATTTAAATGAACAATAAAAGGTGGCCATACCTTTTTTGAGTATCCCTTAAGCTCCTTGCTTATACCACCGATTACTATTTGTCTAGCAACCTCATGACAAGCCAGCTTCTCGGGAATAAATAATGGCAATGCATGCGGAGGAACAGAAGCCTCGAAAACTCTGAGATTTGAGAATTCAGCTTCCACATACCAGTCAGCTATGCTACTCAAATTTTTCACTATACTGTCTGAGATCTTGGGTGGCTGGTGGCCAAAAATAGTGACATGCAATGATACCATCACGCAGTTGAAGATTTCATATACGAAATCTGCGGCTTTGTTTTTCCACAATTTTGCATGATAGACATGGATGGGCTTGTCCTCTGCTAGAGTCCAACTCCAGCTCATTAAGGGAAATGGTGTTAGAAAGCACACGTCGTCCATAATGTATGCAAACATAAAAAATGAAGAAATTTTTCTGCTCTCTTTCTGCGCCCGATACTCTGTAACCCGACTGGTCAAGCTATCGGACAACATTTTCGCCCAGTCGAAGGAACAGCCTTCGGCAACTCAAAATATTAGAGGCACCCATTGAATAAATAAGTGTGAGGTGTCCTATCTCCCATATAATCTGCATGTCATCATAGCTACATACTTGAATTGTGGTTCTAAGGAAGCTATTGAATATATACCATGACTGTCTGCCCTGAACTTCGTAGGGTGCGGAACCCAATCTCTTATTAAGCTAGACATATTTTTTTCATATTGCACACATTCCTTCTGTTTGAACTCGTCCAAGAATTCAGCATCATATGTAAGGTCGGATGATGTGGGCAACTTGTAGATGGCTTGCAGATGCTCGGGCCTAAAAGTCCCGATGGTGACCTTCTGCTCATTCATGATGGTTCTGGTTGGTATGTCCACATGGTCCAATGCCCATTGGACCATATCATAGTAGGGGAGTAGTCGTGGCCTAGCCTCTACTTTATGAATTCTTGATTGAGTGACGATCTTATATTTAGTGGTTATGTCGTCTTTTTCATTGTCGCTGGAATCATAGGAATAATCTACTAATTCGGCCTACAGAACATCAGAAACGAACGACCAGTTTGGGACCGAGTCAACACTTCGAGGTGAAGTATTAGTGACGTTGTCTGAACCTTGTCCCGAAACCTCAACACTGGATTTGGATGCTTTTCACGGGGCCATGATTGGAGATCCTGCTTTCTCTCTTCTGCGATAAAAATATGTATACATACAAAAGTTAGCTATATGAGAAAGTGTTCTCTGCGTAATATAGAAATTCATTTGTTATAACGAATACAACTCTATATATATTCGAAAACTCGGTACCTTTTAGAACAGATCTGTCAAATCATGTTTAGAAATAAATTTAGCAATAAGAACCCGATCTTTATTTGTCGATTCGCCTTATTTTTAATTAATGCCATAAATTTTGGCGGTTCGAAATGTCATTTGGCATAAGGAAGGATTAAGACTGCTTTGTAAACTGTGCAAGCATCAAAACACGGGAGATATTGATTTAGCTTAATTAATCTGGCTTTACCAAAGTTAATTAATCCTTCGGTACTCGTTGTATCGAGAATTTTTCTTTAACCCTTTGAACCTCTAACCCCCGAATTTGCGATGATTTATTTTGGTTAATAAAAACAAAATTGTGATTAGGCACTTAATTAATTAAGTAATTATTTATATTCGCCATATCACGACTCATAGCTTCGAAGGTAAGTTTCCGGGAAGTTTGCATGTCGAGCTGTGAAACCAAAAGATCACGATAATATGTTTTAATTAAAAGGGAAGATAAACTCGGATTAAGTGTTTAATTAATTACGTTCGTATCTTTATCATGACTTCGCGAGTCGGGGCTTAGACACTGTAACTTTTTAAAGAGAAAATGTCCAGTGGCGAATTGATGATAGAACTTAACCATGGCTTAGCTTTTACCTTTAACCTTGACACGGGTTACTAAAATAAGGACTTTGTGGTTTCAGCTATCAGGGTTATGAAAATAAACTTTTGGATTTAGTGAACGTCGATGCGCGAAAACCCGATGATGTTTAATCATGATTTAGGAAAACTTTACTCCCATTACTGACCTGGGGTAAAATTTTAAAGATATTTCATTGTTTCATTGTTCGAGACTTGTGAACTATGTGATCTATGACATCTAACATGAGAAATCCCGAGGTAGAACAAAAGGGGGAAACTTTTTTTCCAAAAAGTAGAACTCACCTCGAGAGTACAATAATCATCGTTGTTGCGTGATAAAACTTCAGAAATTTTGAAACCACAGACGGAAAATACGAAAACCATTTTTCGATTTCAAGCATTAAGACATGAAATTTGAGACGGGTTAGAAAAACAAAGGTGGATCCAACACAAGGGATGAATTGAAGAATGATGAAAAAGTGTGGACTCTCATTCAAAGGTTGCAGTAGGATTCCAGTGCATCAAATACATTTACATGGAAAAATGATTCATTATGGTATAAAGATCACTTATATTTATGTAAGAACTCCCAACTCAAATAAAAGGTACTATTTGAATTGCACACCTCTCCAGTAGGAGGGCACTCGGGATTTTTGAAAACCTACAATAGAGTCAAGAAGGATTTTTTTTGGGATGGCCTTAAAACTGATGTTCAAAGGTTTGTGGCAGAATGTTTGGTTTGCCAACAAAATAATGTGGAAACAATTAATACCCCAGGTCTTTTATAACCATTATCCATCCCAAGTCAACACTGGGAGGAGGTTTCCATGGATTTCATCACAATTTTACCAAAGTCTAAAGGAAAGAGTGTAATCATGGTGATTATTGATAGACTGACAAAGTACAGACACTTTTGTGCACTCTCTCATCCCTTCAAAGCTAGTACAGTTGCCACTGCATTCATGGAGACATTTCAAAAGCTACATGGCAGCCCAAAGATTATTGTAAGTGACAAAGATCCCATCTTCACTGGACATTTTTGGACAGAATTATTTTCTTGTTTGGGTACTCAATTGGCTCATAGCTCATCCTATCATCCTCAATCTGATGAAAAAACTGAGATAGTGAACAAATTTCTAGAAGGCTACCTTCGTTGCTTTGTCTCTGATAAGCAAACACAATGGTTCAAATGGTTACCCTTGGCAGAATGGTGGTATAACACTTCCTTTCATACTGCAACAAAAATGACACCATTTATGGCACTTTATGGATACCACCCTCCTTCCATCACTTCTTCTCTAAAAGAATAATCTAAGGTTCAAGCAGTGGAAGATCACATCGAGAATCAACAACAAGTTCTCCAAATCTTAAAGGACAACCTGACCATGGCACAAAATTGCATGAAACAACAAGCAAATCAACATTGAATTCGCAGTCAACAGATCAACAAGTAAAGGTCATGGCCTTGGAATAAATAAAGCTAGTCAGCATTGAATTCAAGAAGAATGACCCCCAGAAGGTCGTGGGTAATCACATGGCCAACTACAATTTAAAAAGGTATGAACACGAGGATTCTCCTCAAGATGAGATTTTCACAGGAGTAAGATCCTACCCAGAGGTCTTGAGTTGGGTTCGATCTCTGCCACCCAATAAAATTATTGAGTTTTATGACTTCCAAATTCATTGAAGAAGTAGTCTCCCTAAATTGTTACAAGGAGGAACCCCGACATCTACAATTACATATCAAACAAAGACCTGAAGCTCAGAAGTAGTAAGCTCCAGCAGACAAGAAAACTGAGAAAATTTGGAGAAGACTGAGGTGTCTACTTAGAAATAAGAGATCCCATTGACAAATGTATTAGGTGACCAAGACAAAGATTGAGTAGAGACACTGACAAAGGAGGGAGAAGAAGGACCACTGATTTCACAAGATAAATCAACTACAAATGCGGTTGGGAAACAATCGTCCACCGAAATCAACAGCCCTATCCAGTTCATCACACCATTGCAATTCACAAGAGGGAATCCAAATGCATAGGCAATATTCATAGAGGACCTCACACCCATTTTAGTTGAAGAGTTTCCTCCTTTCGATTTCTTTTTCAGCAAAAAAAGGAAGGTTGTGGTGAAGAGAGAAATACACCAAAGGGAAGGTTCAGTTGTCAAAAGAAACAGGGTGTTGATTGATGGAGAAGCCTTAGAGGAGGTAGACTTTGCTGAAGAAGTAGCGGGTTCATTGGGGGATTTTGCAACAACCAACCAATTTTCAGTCAGAAATTTGAAAGAGTGATTGAAGCAGAAAGATTTTCAAATAAGCCAATTGCAGAATTAAATGAAGACTGTAGAAAATAATGTCCATAGTGAGGTCAAAAGGACTTCGAGAATATTAGAGCCATCGAAAAACAGGAAATCCAATAGCTCAAATCCAACCTCGAGGAGATGCATAGGAATATACATGTGAGACAGGGATGGGCCATCCAACATGATGAGTTGGTAAGGAAATTGCAAGCCAAGGTAAGATCTACCGAAAACATGATTGTAGATATAGCAGTGTTCCAATATCAGGCTTTGTAAGTGCTAAAGAAACTGGAAGCATCACAACAGAGCCTTCTTAGTATGGTTGAAACTATCCAAGATCATTTTTGGGTGATAGATCAAGCATTAAATAACATTTTTTTAAGAGAAAGAGAAGTTATTTTCTCCTAAGCTACCTTCCAAGAATCAGCCGTGTCATCAGCAAAAGAAGCAACAGTTATAACTTCCAAGTTGTCTGTTTTGGAATAGACCAAAGCTGATATAATACTAAAATTTCAGGAATCTAGCATAGCTGAAAGTAGGAAAATGGCTAAGGAAGTGAAGGAGTTTTGTGAAGAGGCTTTCCACTCACTCAACAAAGAATCATTATGCCTTGATAAATAATATAGCTCTGGAATTACTGGGATAGATTAACATAACAAAACATCAACTTGACATTAGGACAAATATGGAAGAGGTGCAGACCAAAATCTCACAGATAAAATAGGTTGATATTATTTAGATAAATAGATGGCTAGTGAATCCTAATTTGTAATTATAGTCTATAGTTTTAGAGGATAGGCAAATGGGAGAAAGATTACCTCAATTGGAAAATAAATTATATATTTTTGAGGCTAATAATTTAACAGAACCCTCCAGGCTGGTGGCACAATTTGTGAGCAGATGTATCAAATGTATTGAGCAAGGAAAAGGTAGCACTGCCAGAAACAAATGAGATGACTTGTGTGCATTATCCATTTCGGGGTTGGGGAACTAGAGATAAAAATGCCTCTACCAGCGTAATGAGGAGACTGATATAAAAGGTGAAAATGAAGTGTTTCACATTTTACATTTTGCAATTTTTACTATTTCATAAATAAGGGGAATTCCAACCATTTAAGGTTGAGAATATTTTGTATAAATATGACTTTCTAAGGTTAAGCACAAGCTGCTTTTTGTCGTATTGTAACTAAGAAAACTCATCCTTTATGAGTATTAATACAAGTGCAGACAGGGATTCCAATTTTTTTGTTGTTTGAGTTATGTGCCCTCTTTGTATTTCATATCTTATGTTCTCTTTAAGTCCTTCCTGAACAAATGAATGATTACAATTTAGTACAAAAACTATTGTGATTATGTTTCATTAGTATTTAATTAGCAAGCAATTTTTTCTCTGTAGTTTCTATCAGCAAATACAAGACCTGCCTGTTATTTAGATTACTACATCTTATATTCTTTAAGGGGTGAATTCTACATTTCCTTCTACTATAAACAAGTTCACACTCTTATGTCATTGATGCCTTAGTTTGTTTAATAGTTTTGTAATTTTCTTCTCCTCTTTTGATTTGATAAATTGACTCAGATGACGAAATACGACCTCTGTTCTGTTCAGATATTAATTTCATTTGAGGTTTTCACTTTTACACAACTAACGGAAGAAAAAACACTTTTAAAACAAACTTTCCTTAATTCTTTATTTCTGACATTATTCTTTGAGCCTTAAGATTAATCTGAGGAACAACATATGGTCTAAAATAGGCTCCTAGAGCATGGTACTCTAGACTAGATAAATACCTACAACAGGTAGGGTTCATAAAAGGAAGTGCAGACAACAACCTCTACATCAAGGTAAGCCAAGATAGTATTTTATTAATTGAAGTTTATGTTGATGATATTATTTTTGGTAGTGATGATGACAGGTTAAGCCAAATATTTGCAAAGGATATGAATAATGAATTTGAAATGTCATTACTTGGTGAACCATCTTTCTTTCTAGGACTTCAGATACATCAAAGCAACCAAGGAATTTTTATTTCTCAAACCAAGTATATCAGAGAAATGCTAAAGAGGTTTGGAATGGAATATTGCAAACTAGTTATCACTCCCATGCAAACCATTTGCAAGTTAAGCAAATATGATGATTCAAAGTCTACAGATCAGAGGAAATACAAGTTAATGATTGGTATCCCACTATATGTGACAACATCTAGACCAGATGTAATGCGGGCAGTTGGATAGGTGGCACGATTTCAAGTAGCACAAAAGGAATCACATGTGTTAGTAGTGAAGAGGATTTTCAGATATCTCAAAGGAACAAAAGAGTTTGGATTATGGTATCCAAAAGGAAAGGATCTATCTCTTATTTCCTACACAGTTGCAAATTGGGTAGGTTTTATTGATGAACGACGAAGCACCAATGGAACAACATTCTACTTGGGTGAGTGTTTAGTATCATGTCTAAGAAAGAAACAATCATCATTATCTCTATCTACAACTGAGGCATAGTATATTGCAACAACACCATGTTGTACACGGGTTCTTTGGATGAAACAAACTCTGACAGATATGCAGGTTGAGTATGATGAGCCCATTCCAATCTATTGTGATAATAAAAGTGCCATCAATATCTCAAAGAACCTGGTGATGCACTCCAAGAAGAATCACGTTCCAATCAAGTATCACTTTCTACGGGAAAAGGTTGTAGAAAAGAATATCAGAGTTGAGTATGTGGGCACAAAAGAACAAGTGGCAGAAATTTTTACAAAACCACTTCCACGGGAAGAGTTTGAGTATCTTCGCCAGAGACTCAGAGTAATTTCTACTCCAAAATGAATTATTTTGAATGCTTATCTTATATGTCTTAGATGTACATGAGGAAGCTCCATAAAGAAGATAGTTCAGTTAGGGGGAGAAGCCTCGGATGGAAAGATAACTTTTCCATTGATGACAAAGGGGGAGAGATTTATCATATGCAGAGGACATAGGCATGATTTCAGGGGGAAGAATGGTCACAAAGATGTTGAGGACATAGGCATGGTTCCAGGGGAAGCATGAGTGATATGACTTTAGTATTGCATGACATGATTTCATTATTTCATCAGAGTGTTTCCATCAATTCCAAAGGGGTAGATTGTTGATTAAGGTTGGTTTTCATTGATGTCAACCCTTGAAGAAAGTCTGGTAGTGAATTCTGGTAGCACAAAGGTTTGGGTAATGGAACCGAGGTTGTTTCATGTATAATGGTATGATTTTTAATATATTTGAAATTAATATTATTCTATATGTATATTACATGTCATTCCATTTCCAGTGGTATGTGGAATGTCATATAACTCTTCACAGTTAGAGAGTTATGGCCATGAGAAGTTGGAGAATCCAAGTTTGGGTAATGGACCCAAGTTTGTTTGATGGATAATGGTATGCATTTTGATATATATATATATATAGGTAAGACTATTCTAGATGGATAGTACGTGTCATGCCATTTCTTTTGGTATGTGGAAATTCACATAACTCCTCACGGTTTGAGCATTATGGCCTTACGAAGTTGGAGGACCCTCATATGTCATCCAGAAGCCCCAAAAGGTCAAAGTGGTTTAAGAGATTTTAGAAGGTAAATAATAAAGTGAAGTGATGAGTGTACCATAATTCAAAGTGAATACAAAAAAAATTATTTAAATAATAAATTTAAGGGAGAAATGTGAAGTGGGTTAACCCTAAAATAAGGAAAGTGGGCAAAGTGACCTAGAAGATGCTTTTAAGGAAGCTACTTAGAGAGTATAAATAAGAGGCAAGGCTCTCTCATTTTACATCAAACTTGAGAATATTGAATAGATATAGGTGACTAAGGTAACCAAAGGATATCTAAGATGAATTTTAGAGGGAAGGTGAAGAAAAGAAGGCCGTAATTCAAGGGAGGATAAATTCTTTTGATGATGCTTTCTAAGGTATGTTATTTACAGGTCATCTCACCATTTTTGCAATAATTTTTTTTCTAGAATGATTCAGATCGTGAAATTGATAGGAAATTGAGGAAAAATATCCAAGTATATATGGTAAAAAGTTTCGCTTGTGGGTCATTGTATTTGTGGAGTTACACTCTGTGGAAAATAGGGTTTGTAGCTAGTCCTAAAACTAGTCTAAAACAGGTGTTTCAGATAAAAATGTCATAACTTCTTCATAACAGATCCAAATTCAGTAAGACTAAATGTGTTGATTATATTATAGTCTTTAGTATTATGTGTAACATTTTCATATCCATTCAACAAATATTCCATGCGGGACATGCTCTACAAGGTCACTCTCTAGAATAATCCAGAATTCAACAAGGTATGCGATTTTTTCTATAACTCCTTTTTTTAGAGGTTCCAAGTAGTGACACCTGGAGGAATTGCATAAAACAAAATGAAGAACATTTTTTTACTATTTTCATATCTTTATTCATTACAGGTACATAGTTATGATTATTTCAAGTTAGGGTTGTTGACTAATCCCAAACTAGTCATGTGAGACTAAAGAAAAGTTTGATGAAAATGCTAGTCTCTTGTTGTGAAAGTTAAGTAAGGTTTGCAAGTATGTGATCATATACACAAGGTCTATTACATAGTTACAAATCATATTTGGATGATGAAATTGATTATGAAATCATATTTGCATGGTGATAATCCCAATGTAGCATGTTGACTCCATTCAACTGATCAAACTGAAGTGAAAATTGAAGAGAATATTCTCCCTAGAGGAATATTCCTCCTAAAATATAGGATACTGATGAATGACTAATAAACGAGGAAAAACCTTAGGAAAAATAAATCCTAGGTGTGAGTGAAGTAACTCCAACACCCCCCCTGAACATCACTATGGAGAAAATAAAGAATGGGTCCTGACAATGAGGCCATGTTATGTACCCAAATATAAAATATACACTGAAATAAATTGAGGAAAGAGGGAAAACCTCATGGAAACCCCCCCGCTCAAGGTATAATGTATGTAAAAAGAAGAAATGACAATTTCTAGAAAATTGTGTCCTTCACTCCAAGACAGTTGCCCAAAGAATGGAAATTTTGCTTAGTGAAGGTCTTGGTGAAGATGTTTGCATTTTGTTCTTCTGAAGGCTAAAAATACAGGTCGATGATCCCCTCATGTACTAAATTCTGGATGTAGTGCATTTGGATCTTAATGTGCTTTGTCTGCTGCCTCTAAACTAGATCTTTGTAGAAATTCAAATTGCTCTAGTTGTCACACCAGATGACAATCGACTGATGAAACTGAATGCCCAACTCAGTGAGAAAATGTTGTAGCCACATAGCCTGAATGGTTATGTTAAATACCCCTTTGTACTCTGCCTCAACTGAATATAGATAAATAGAAACTTTCTTCTTGCTCGACCAACAAATAGGCCTAGAACCAAGACCGAGTGAGTAACCAAATGTGGACTTGTGATCAGTGTTATCGCTCGTTCCGATGGGTTTAATGGCTCTGTTAGCCAATCTAAAATACTAAAAAAAATGACAAGAAAGGGATAACTAAACTAATGCTAACAACTATATATAATATATATACATATGCTCTTATATAGCTATTGTAATGTATTTTAAATAGAAAATATACAAATGCCATTTGTGTACATCATTTACAAATTGCAAGCTTTAATCGAAACTTACGAAATCAACTACGAAGATTATTTCTGTTAAGAAGTAGATAAAGAAATCACATTTAAAAATTCTTTTTGTTTTTCTTTTTTAGATCTAAACTAATATGGAATTAAATAAACTAAGAAACGCAAATGTCCAAGTAATCGAAAGCTGAACCATACATTCTAGTTTCACTAATATGTAAATGACAGAAAAATATAAAGGAGCTAACCTGTTAGTGAGTTAGTGAGGTGTATCCAAGCATCTGCATGACTGGAGAACATCCAACTTCCCTGTCCAAGAGACAAATATGCAAGGAACCTTGTGATTGTTCTAAATAAATTTAAAACCTATATTAGTAGCTTAGGATTCAATGACAGAAGAGGAAACAAAAACATAAACCCGTGAATTCATAATTGCACATGATTACAGTAAGATAAAACTGAAAGTAATCTATGCATTTCATTATTCGATTAAAACTCAAAGATAAATCCTATCAATTTAATTGAAGATATGATCACAACATTTATATTTTGAGAATCAAATTATAGATGGTATTTATAATATAACATCCTTCACATCACAGATCATTTAATATAAAGATATCAGACCTATACATGTAGCAGGATTAACAAAACATAAATGACAACATTATAAACGAAAGGCTAAAGCCAAAATGCATAAATGTTGTTTCATTAAGTTCTAGAATCACTCGTCCATCTCTTGCTCTTAGCCAAGATGGTTTCCATTACAAAATATGTTGTATTTAAAGAGTTCATGTAAGCTAAACATCCTATCTTCTAAGATAGGATCAGATCTCAAAAGGATCAAAAAGTTAGAAAGATAGAGGGTCTAAAAACCACTCAATATCAAACTATATCTTCAAAATTATGAAAGTTTTGTCTTGATTTACAAAATAAGACAAAAGAGATGGCTAATTAACTAAGTCCAGTATGCTCCATCTTATGATATCACCACAAGATACATCCTATCCTCAGAGAAAAATGAAATGAGAAAATTAGATATTTATTTAACTAACATTTTCCAAATTTTATATGAGAATTGACTTGGCTACAAAATCTCATGATTCTGTAGCCAATGTAATTATTAGCAACATAAATCTAAATCAATCTAGATTAATTAGAAAAATAACAATAAAAGCACAACTAAGATAAAAAACAATCTTACCATTCAACTGATAACAAAAATCGAATCACAATATCTCAGAGTTGATCACAACCTTGACATTGTCGGCATTTTTAATTATGATATTGCCTGTCCTTTTCAAATGCTTTCCTTGTCTTTGTGCATTGATCTTGAGCCCATGGTTTTCATTTGTCAATGAGTCATTTTCAGCCACAAGAACCTTGATATTTGCTTGAAGGTCGAGGATTTTTGTGTAATACTGACCTATCCAATGTAAGAAAACTTCACAATGTACAGTAGGGGCAATCGGTTGAGGAAGTGCATGACTATGTGTTAAAACACTACCACTGTCCACTGTCGTCCTTTGACCGAGTTGAATTCCTATAAATTATTTATTTTCTTTCAAACACGGTGGGAGGGTAATCACAGAATCAAATGTTTGACTAGGATCCGGTTTAGAAAAATTCAGATCTTCCTCTGTTAGGAATTTTTCAATCTCAGAGTCAGAGTTCTCATGGACCTTGATCAATTCGATCGATATCACATGAGCTTTTGATCTATTGTGTAGGCTCCTCGAAATAAGTTTCCCATCCCTCTTTTTATGAAACTCTAGCATGGCTTTATTTTTCTTTGACTGTTTGGAAGGGTTTCCACTAGTGGATTTTATGTTAAGATTAGGGCAGACAACTTGTTCACACTCAGGAATTTTAATAATCTTGAAGATGACATCCTGTTACTCACACACAGACTGATCGGGCATAGCCCTTTAACAAGGGTTTTCACATAAGAAATCTGGCCTATCACTGGAGGGAACAATAGGCTTATCTATCATTAGCTTATCCATTATAGGAGTCTCTAGAGGGTTTACTATAATGAAACCATTACGGGATACGAAACTATCCCAATATTCACTGAGCATTTTCAAATGATGAACTACCAATAATTTAATCAACCCATGGTGAAAAAGGATTGAATCCAAGCTCTATTTCTTATACCTCTTTTCCATTTTATACAAACTTCTTAATAAGTAAAACGACACATTTAATTGGAAACCGATAAAATGCATGAGAATTCTTATGTGGTAAAGGAAGACGAGGCCATAACGGCCTTCGCAAGTAACAAATTTCCTTAAAACTACCAATAAACCATGCCATATAATCTTCAAAAGAGAGGTCGGCATACCTTTGTCACAACAATTAATATTTCTAGAGGTGACAAACAGAATCCATGGTACCTCATCCAACTTTGAGTTTTTAAACCATTTTTTACCAGTGAGGGGAGGCTCATTGCTTCACTTAGAAAATTTTCGGTGATCTCCAACTAGATATCACCCACCTTGTCTTTGCATCCATCAAATGTGAGGGTGAAATATTTGGCCACTTGCGAGTTATAACCCTGGAATTTCCTGATAAACACATCCCAGCCTAGACTCTTCAAATCCTTACTCGCATCATCATACAACAACAATGTTTGGGAGCCATTTGGCTCAATTCGGATAACATGGGCCATAAGGGTTTGAACAAATAGTCATGAAGGTGACCAGAACTTGTTGTGGGATTAAGAGGTAGAAGAAACAAGGGAAAGTCTGAGCCAAAAACAAAGGAGTAAAACTAACAATCATTCCAACTTGACCATAATGTGAGCATAAGGGGTTTCAAGCCATGAAAATTGGGCGTTTTAGGTAATGAATTCTTTTAGTACAGAGCGTAACTCAAGACCCTAGCTCATAATGAGGGATCCGTCGATTCAAATTGAAAACTGAAATGAAGTACAGGGTACATTATAGGTATGTTTAATTTTCATCAAATGTAATGGGTGAAGTCGATTTGCAAAGGTTAGGAGAAGATGTGTTTTACAAGCCAAAAGCATATCAAAAATTTAAAACCAAAATTTATTTACCAAGAATTTTAAATGAAACAAGCCTATATTCCATTTGCCAATTGATTCTTGGTATACAAAGCATCCAAGATATAACTTTCAATCCAAGAACAACTCAAAATAAGTGTTTCATTCATATATGATAAGCTCAAAGAAAAACAACATTCATTAATAGAGGTTTAAACACATTGACCCTTTTAGGACCAAGCCTTAGATTAAATTGCAATACGATTTAAAGTTTTAATGCTTCATTCATGCTTTCAGTCATGAATGAAGCATGAAAACGCAAGATAGAAATAAGAAGGAACAATCAAAACACCCCTTTTTGCAAACGAATAGTCATCTTCAAACAGAAATATTTATAGGATCAGGCATAGGAAGCTACAAGAATTGTCATTTGTCACTTGAAAAAGAAGAAAAGCATGTAGGGCCACCAGCAATGGCGACTCACTGGGAGAAGCAATTATCTATGCATCACCGGCAAGTTCATGTTGGGACTGTTTAGAATGGTTACACATCAGAGAATAGATGAAGCACACCAAGCATCTTAATCAAATTCCAAAAACCATTACACAATACAACTTCAGATATCTTCATTTTCAAATGAAATCCAGTAACAAATTTTAATTACAAGAGCAACGATATTTTAAGCCAATGGCTCTGATACTATTGATAGGGCCACTGCTTCTAGAATACATCTATAGACTTGACAGGGATGTCAATTAACCCACTCTGATGCCTCTACCCTATCCAAGAATTTTCAATTCAACATGAAGGGCACTTATAATTAATATCAAAATTTACACCTGATAATTTTCTTGAACCCGACATTGCTTTGTTGCTAGCGGGCCTGTTTAGTACCCCGACGAAGTTGTCTTGGAATCATGCATGCATTTACCCACTGCCAGTAGAACTGTTCAGTATCTCGGTGGGTTTACAAACACTTCCCACAACTCTAGAGAAATTATGTACAATCTGACATAAATTTAATGATATTCAGAAGAGCAGGGTGATGCTGAAAATTTTAGTCTTAAGAACACTGGAAATTTTCTAGCCTTTAATTATTTTGTTTGACAACCTTCATTATGATCTAAAATTAGTTTTTTGATGAAACCAATTCTTCAAGGACATGAAGGCATACTTGAGTTGCTTTCTTTAAAAGCAGGGACAACGTAAAGAGTTTTGATGATGGTTGTGTCTACTCATAATTATAAAGTGAAACCACGAAACCTATTTTGAACAGAATTTTTTTTTAGCTAGTCTGCATTTCAGGAAATTACAGCATTGATGCTCTGACAGACCTTGACTGTAGCTTCATAATGAGGCATTATAGTTTCCCTTCATGAAATAAAAGGTGACACAGGCATGGTTTAACCAGAAATTAGGGAAAGAAAACAAAATGAAAAGAACCAAAAACCAGAAAACAAAAATAAATCAAAACAAAAAAATTATGTGCAAAGGTGGATCTTGAATTTATCAGGAAAAATACCTCTTGAGAACTTGGCCATTCACTAGGAAGGTGTCTAGTTGTCCCTGCGAACTTCATAGATGGAAAGAGTTGGGACCTAATTTTTCAGCGATTACGAAAGGTCCCAACCATAGGTTCTGGAACTTGGTGTGTTCCCCTTTCCCTTCGTGAGGTTTATCCCACTTGAGAACCAAATATCCTTCCTCAAATTTTCTATCCGAAGTAGAGTTTGAGTCAAACCATCCTTTCACAATCTGTTGATGTTGATCTAGTCTCTCTTTCATTTGTGCTCTTACTTCCTCTAGCTTCAACAAGGCATTAATTCGACTTTCAAGAGGAGGGCAATCCTCTTCCTGAACTTTTTGCGATATTTGCAGAGAGGGAAGCAGAACATTAGGAGGGAGAATTGCTTCTCTTCCGTAGATGATAAAGAAAGGAGAATTACGAACAAATTTTTTTGGAGTCACCCTATCAGCCCAGAATGCATTAAAACATGCGTTGTGCCAGTTCTTGTGGTTTTCAGAAACTGTCCTCTTGATGATCTTGATCAAATTTTTATTCATTGATTTTGCTAGGTCGTTTCCCTGGAGGTAATAGCTGGAAGAATACTTAAGTTTGATCCCCTTCTCCAAAGAAAAATCGCTCATAACGATGGATGAAAATTAAGAAGCATTATCAAAAACCAAACATTCGGGAATGTCAAATCTAGTAATGATATTCGTGTTAAGGAAATATATCACCTAATTAGTGTTTACCACTTTCAGCAGTGCAACCTTAGACCACCTAGTAAAATAATATTTTTTTGTAATGATGTATTTATGTTGTTGTGAAGAAGTGGGGTTAATTGTCCCTATGATGTCAATACCCCACTGCTAAAATGGCGAATCTACCAAAACAGGCTGCAAAGGAAATGCTGCCTTTTTTACTCATCCAACAGCCTTTTGGCATATTATGCATTTATGGCATAACGCATGGGCATCTTTGAACAACGTGGGCCAATAATACCCAACTCTTAATACCTTGTGAGTAGTGGTGTCTCCACCAAAGTGCCCACCAGCTACACCTGCATGCAGTTCAGATAATACATTCTCTGCTTCATCTCTTTCCAAACAACGCATGAGAAAATTGATCCAGATTTATGTAGGAACACAATGAAATAAAAAAATACACATAAATGCAGAGACGCAGCGGAAATAAGAATTCACTTCATTAATAACAAATGACTGAAATATGCTTACAGACAGAATGGAAATAAACTAGCTAGGGCATTGGTAGCTTATCTCTGAGAAGAGATGTGTCCACTACTCGCATCCATGAGAAGATGATTACAATGAGGCTCTGAAGGCCCTTTTACAATAAACGGGAATGCCAAAATTCCTAGACATCCAAAAACCTAACCCTGGGAGATGAAGCGCCAAAATTCATGTGGGCCCCGTTTGGGTAAGTTGGTGCATCAACTTCCCGGGGTCGTAACTTCTGCATACGATCTCCATTTTAGGCGTATGATAGCTCCTTGGAAAGATCTATCCAAGGCCTACAATGCTCAAGACAAAATAGCATCGTTAGATGTTATTTTTAAATAGAAACATACCCAAATAAAAATCATTTAGGGCCTCAAAATGGCCCTGGAAGTTCAGGACCCGAAAAAACTGCTAAAAATAGTAAACTGTGCGAAAACTGAAAAACTGAAAGAAGCAAAGGTGGGGGTCCAAGTGGAATAGGTGGGTGTCCACCAATATCCACCTGGATCATTCCTCCTCCATTGCGTTGAGTTCCTCCATGAGATGAGGAAACTTCTGTTGAACTTGGTCCCTCGTGAGCCATTTGCCTTGGTGAAGGAGTTGGCCTGCTTTGACAACTCAATATAGTGGTATCCTTTGTTTTCAGGTGTTCTTGATCTGTGTATCCATGATCTGATCAGTTCTGGCTTGTTCCATGTAGTCTAGATTTAACTATGTTGGTGTGAGTTGTTCTGCCATGTCGGATGTGTCTAGTAGAGGTGGAAAGCAGGGCTGAAGGCAGTCCACATTGAACACTGGGTGCAGACCAAGGAATGGTGGAATGTTGAGCTCAAAGGCATTTTCCCCTACAACCTTGGTGAGGGTGTACGACCCATATCAAAGCGGACGAATCTTGTGGTGGGGTCCAGCGAGGCGCTCCTTTTGCAAATGCAGCCACACTTTGTCGCCCACTTGGAAGTTGTGTGGCACCCGATGTTGATCATGTCGTTGCTTGTACTTAGCATTGGCTATGTCCAAGATGT
>ML776630.1:1165381-1191128 GCA_009831015.1 Picea engelmannii | reverse complement strand
TGGCTATGTCAATGGGACATAGTGGCTGGAATCCCAAGCCCACTTGAAAGGGGTTGTGGCTAGTTGAGCTATGGAGAGCCCGGTTGTAGCTGTGTTGTACATAGGGGAGGCTCTCATCCCATGTGCATGGATGCTTTGAATTGCACATGCGCAGAATGTGTACGATCATCCGGTTGACGACCTTTGTCTGGCCATCAGTTTGCGAATGGAAAGCTGTGGACTTGGTGAGCTTGGTGTCCAACATTGACCAGAGGCTGGACCAAAATGTAATGAGGAACCTACTGTCCCGATCTAAGATGATAGACTGTGGGATCCCAAAGTGTACCGACACTCGTTCAAAGAAGATTTTAGTAGTGACTTCTGTTGTGATATTCTTCTTGCAGACCATCATAATGGACATCTTCGAGAATCGGTCGACGACCACAAAAACACAGTCATTTCCATGCTTAGTAGAAGGAAGGCCTGACATGTAATCCATATATATGGATTCCCAAGGTCGATTGGGGGTAGGAAGTGGAGCATAGAGGCCTTGATTCTTGATGGTCAGTTTGGCAATGGCGCAAGCAGTGCAAGAATTGATGTACTTCCCGACATCTTGTCAAAGGTTCGGCCAATAGAAATACTTTTGCAGTACTACCACAGTTTTCTCGACCCCAAAATGCCCAGCGACTCAACTGTAGTGCGCCTCCCAAATCATCTTGGCATGCTCGCTTGAAGGAACACAAAGGTGTCCCAAGTGACAAAGAAGGGAATCCTGGAGGTGAAAATTGGGAACTTGCTTACCCTCCAAGAGTGTATTGTATGTGTGGCCAAATTCTAGATCACTTTTGTAGAGAAGCGGCCAATCAGAAGTCTCATGCCCACAAGAGTTGAGCATAGTGGTTAGCACCATGATGGGTGGTCAACTGAGGCAGTCTGCAACATTATTGGTGCTGTCTTTTTTGTACTTAATGTTCAAATGAAACTATTGTAGGTATGTGGACCACTTCTGATGGCGATCGTTCTGCAACTTCCCTTGTGTCTGTATGGACTGCAGGGGTTGGTGGTCTGTGTGGATGACCGTTTCCTTTCCCAAAATGTAATGCTTCCATTGCCGACAAGCCTTCACAATGGAATACATTTCTTTGTCATAAGTGGGATACTTCCGGACTGTGTTGGAAAGTGTCTCACTGTGATATGCCACTGGATGCCCATGTTGAGTAAGGACTGCCCCAATAGCATAGTCAGAGGCATTTGTCTTGATCTCAAATGGTTGTTGCAAGTCTGGTAATGTGAGCACTGGTGCAGAGCAGAGGCGATGTTTCAACTCCGTGAACGCCTTCTGTTGAGATTCAGACCAAAAGAATTTTTCTTTAGCTCCTCCCTTGGTGACTTGACTCAAGGGCCAAGTGATATGAGAGAATCCCAACACAAACCTACGGTAGAAATTGGCAAGACCTAAAAAGCTGCAGAGCTCTGTTAGGGTGGCTGGGGCTGGCCAATCTCGAATGACTTGGATCTTTGCTAGATCCACATGCACCCCCCGCTCATCAATAATGTATCCCAGATACTAAACTTGGGTTATGCCAAAAGTGAATTTCTCCAAATTGGCACACAACTTGTGTTGCCGCAGTGTTTGGAGGACCTGTCGGATATGGTGGAGGTTCCCTTCCCAAGTCTGGCTGAAGATCAGAATTTCATCCAAGTACACCACTACAAATGAGTTGGTGAATGGCCGCAGGATGTCGTCCATTAGCCTCATGAAGGTTGCAGGGGCATTCGTCAACCTGAAAGGCATGACCAACCATTCGAAAAGGCCCTCCTTGGATTTGAATGCAGTCTTCCACACATCAGAGGGTTCGATTGGTACCTGGTGATACCCAGAATTCAAGTCGATCTTGCTGAAATATTTTTCCCCCTTGAGTTGGTCCAGAAGGTCATCAATCCGTGGGATTGGGTACCTATTCCGAATAGTGATCTTGTTCAGTGACCGATAGTCAATGCAGAGTCTCCAAGTCCCATCCTTCTTCTGCACCAATACGATCAGGCTCCCACAGGGTGATGAACTCGGACGGATGTGACCTTTCTACAACAGATCCTGAATCTGCCTCTTGATTTCGTCATTCTCTAGGACATAGCGCTGATAGATGGGTCCATTGGGTAGCGGTGCAGCTGGGGTCATATCGATGGGGTGCTTGACCTGGTAGTGTAGAGGCACCCCTGCGGGGGAGGTGAATATGTCCTCGTACTCCTCCACGACCTTATCCATCTATTGTTTTCGTGCAGTGGGGCCTTGTCTGGAGGTCATGGCCACAATCTTTCGCTTTCCCTGAGGGTGGATTATCAGGAAAAAAAATTTCCTGGTTTTGGAAATGAGCTTACTGCATTGTTTTGCAGTAACCAAAGAGATGGTGGTAGGCGGTGCTATCTCCAGTATCCTATATAGCTTATTGCCCAAAGTGATAATAATAGCACGAGGCCTAGACTCATACACAACATGTCACTTCCACAAGTATGGTTGGCCTAATAATACATCAGAAACATCAAGAGGAGAAATGTTACATAATACCTAATCCGTGAAGGTCTTGATGTTGTAGGGAAGGCGACATTGTCGACTGATGCGGAGGTCCCGTCCTTGGTGCAACCACCCGATGGTGTATGGTTGTGGGTGTGTTGTGGTCAGCAAGCCCAACCGCTTTATGACCTCTACTGAGATGAGGTTCTTCTGGCTCCCTCTATCGACAATGAACTGCAACGGGGAACCCTTTACCCACATCTTGGAATGGAAGAGACGCTCTGCCTCCTCTGGATCTTCTGGTTCCTCCTTCTGGATCTTCGTGGTGGCAATGGTGGTGTTGGGCTCTGCATTGATAATCTACTTCCCCTTTTCATTCCCCTTGTCAGGTTCTGATTCAGAGTCAGAGCATGCATCTGATTCATAAGCCTTCAACTCGGCTACCAATGACTGCTTGGCCAGAAACTCACTTGTGTTGTGAGTGGAGCTCTTATGGAACTCACACCACTTCCCCGTGTCCTTTTTTGGCTTCGTGGTGTTGTTCTTTGCTTGTGGCTTTGGTGGGTTTTCCCGGGCTACCCCGCCTTGGCTTGGTCCTTTGTTTTGTAGTTTGGGAGTACCTTTCCCGTGCTTTTGATTTGCAGACCCAAAGTCTCGCTTCTTCTTTTTGAACTTCTGCTCAATCTTGGCAGCATATCGGTATGCCACACCAAGTGAGGAGATGTCGAGGAACTCCATTTCATCCTGAATGTATCTGTGTAGACAACTTTGGTACTTTAACACCAAATGTTTCTCTGAATCTTTGATACCCAACTTTGTGTGTAGGGTATGAAACAGATTTGTCATCTCATGCACATCTTGGTCCCTTTGTTGCCGCAACGTAGTCCATTGTATGTATTTTTCCTCATAGCTCCCCACAGGATAATATTGTTCCTTGATGGCATCTCATAAATAATTCCAAGTGGGTGCGGCTGAGAAAAAAAAGGTTTCTCCCTCGCCCTCTTGCTCCGAGTAGGTTTCCCACCAGTCCTTGACATGGGGGGCGGCTTTGAGGAGTGAAAAAATAATCTTTTCTCGGTCAGAAAATTCATGAACCGAGAAATATCCTTCTAACAGATTCAACCATCTATCTATGGAATCTGCATCTATTTGGCCATCAAATATGGGAATTTCAAAGTTTACTTGTACCTTAAAAGGAGTGGCACCTCCAGAGTGGCTTCTGGATGTCGATGCACCACCAGTCGGAATCCGTTGAAGAATATGGGCAAAGTTGTCCATCATCGCATTCCTTTGTTTCTCGAGGGCCTCCTTGAGCAACATTTTGATAGGATATCCTGCTCCCTCATCTTTCTTTTCTTCCCCCATGGACGGTTGTCGGGGTTTGTGAGGCTGATCTTGCAAAGGTTCAACCAGATCGAGCCCCAACTCCTTATACCCCGATCTCGTTGGGGACATGCAAAGAAGGATTGAGAATGAGCAGACCTCTCTGATACCACTGATCTAGATTTATGTAGGAACACAATGAAATACAGAAATACACATAAACACAAAGACACAGCGGAAATAAGACTTCATTTCATTAATAACAAATGACTGAAATATGCTTACAGACAGAATGGAAATAAACTAGCTAGGGTGCTGGTAGCTTATCTTTGAGAAGAGATGTGTCCGCTACTTGCATATATGAGAATATGATTGCAATGAGGCTCTGAAGGCCCTTTTACAATAAATGGGAATGCCAAAAGTCCTAGACATCCAAAAACCTAACCCTGGGAGATGAAGCGCCAAAATTCATGTGGGCCTCGTTTGGGTAAGTTGGTGCATCAACTTCCCGAGGTCGTAACTTTTTCATACGATCTTTGTTTTAGGCGTATGATAGCTCATTGGAAAGATATATCCGAGGCCTACAACGCTCGAGACAAAATAGCATCGTTAGATGTTATATTGTGAGAGAAACATACCCAAAAAAACATCATTTAGGGCCTCAAAATGGCCCTAGAAGTTCAGGACCCGAAAAAACTGCTAAAAATAGTAAACTGTGCGAAAACTGAAAAACTGAAAGAAGCAAAGGTGGGGGTCCAAGTGGAATAGGTGGGTGGCCACCAATATCCACCTGGATCAAACATTATCAAAATTCTTATGGAATAATACGTCATTTACCAACTGGAAAGGTGTAGATTTTAGTCTTAATGCTCTTCTCTTTTTTGGATCGAGATGGAGAGGAGAATAACCATGTGTTAAATAAAAATTAATATCATCAAACCAAGAATTAGCAAAAACTTGTGTACAACAGATATGATTTTCACTACATTGATTTACAGTTAAGACATTAATTTGACTCTATTGTTCTTCAACTGAATCAACCACTAGTTTGCATAGGCCTTGACCTCTGACAATTTGTGCAGGATTTATTTAGAGGTCATACTCTTGTAGTGATGTCCTCTAGTTTTCCCATTTTTCACCCAAATCCTTTTGTACTAGCAAGTTTCTAATAGTTGGATAAGGCACAATGACTTTAGTTCTGGATTTCAACAAATATGATCATAAATGTTTCACCGCTTTGAAAAATGCATAAGCCTGTTGATCTACAGCTGGGTAATTAAGCTCTTCTACTTCGAAATATGATCTCATGAAGGCAATGGGGATTTCATTTCTTTCAGCATTCTTTTGGGTTAACACAATAGCATAAGATCGATCAGAGGCAAAAGTGTAAAGAGTGAAATCTTGTGAGAAATCAGGACTCATCAAGGAAGGGGCTTCCACTATGGATTTTTTGATGGAATCAAAAGCATGATTTTCCTATGGTCCCCAACGATACTGAACATCCTTTTTAATTAAATTCTGGAATGGCCTTACCATTTCTGAGAAACTTGGGATGAACCATCTGACAAAATTAATCTGGCCTAAAAATAATTGCATAGATTTTTTGGAGGAGGGGAGAGGAAGTTTGGAAATGGCTTGAGTTCTTGTGGGATCAATGATCATCCCTTCACTGGATACTATGAATCCAAGAAGTTTTCCTTGTTCCACTACAAATATTGACTTATTAGGGTTGAGAGATATGTTGTACTTGTGACATCATTCTATGACAGACCTAAGGTGAGATAAGTGATCTTTCTTGTTTTTGGAGAAAACAGTAACGTCATCAAGATAGACCACTACAGATTAATTTATGAGACCACGAAAATCAATATCCATTACTCTCTAAAAAGTGGCCTTGACATTTATAAGCCCAAAAGGCATCTTCTTGTAGGCGTAAGTGCCTCATGGGGTATGAAAAGTGGGTTTTAACTGGTCTGGTGGAGAAATGAGGACCTGGTTTTATCCCGAAAAACCGTCTAGCAGTGATAGTCTTTCAGAACTAGATACCTGCTGAAGAATTTGTTCCATTGGAGGAACAGGATAATTGTCTTTGTTAGACGCTCAGTTCAAGTTACGAAAATCGACACAGAGTCAAATTTCGCCACTTTTATTCCTTACATGAGCTAGATTAGATACCCATTGTGTGTGTCTCATAGGGAATATTATCTTTGCATTCAATAATTTATTTAGTTCTCTCTTGACAGTTGATTCCAACTTAGGTTGCATCTTTCTCATCTTCTGTTGAAAAGGTTGAGTTTGGGGTTTCATGGGGATGATATGTTGTATTGTATTAGGGTCAAAAGTTTTTAAATCATCATATGTCCAAGCAAAGACATCCTTGAATTCTTTAAACAATTTTATAAAAGAGGATCGTTCTTTCTCAGATCATCCCATTCCTAAATTGATATTTTGTGGATTATCTTTAGACCCTAAATTTATCATTTCACGAGTCAAGGAAGAACTGTTCATTTTACAATTTACTGACCCTCTAAATTTATCATGCAAATTATAAAACTTCTATAGTCTTACCACGGATTTAGGAATAGAGTTTACCAGATCAGATGTTGATTTTGGAGATCTAGGCTATGATATTACCATGAAATTGCGGAGATTTTCGTCTTGAGTGCCTTCATCGATAATTGCACCTTGGAAAGTGTCCTCCATATGTAAAAAGATGATGATATGTTGATCATCATCAAACACTCTCCAATTAGTGATGTTTTCTGGGATCGATGGTCTAAACAATAACTCAATAAAAAATGCATTCGAAGAAAGACCTTCTGTGAGAAAAAGTTTAGAAGCGACGTTAGCCAATAAGTCATCCTCAAAATTGCTTATTCTAGGAATGGAATTGATTTTAAATGCTGAAAATTTGTGCATTAGATTCCATACCTCAGTTTCGTAACTTTTTAGGTGTGGTGATAGAAAATGTATGGAATTTATTACCTGCCTGACCATAATTTCCAAATCACTGAATACCATTAAGTTCTTTACATCCATATCTACAGCTTTCCTGAGTCCTTGCAAAAGTTCCTCGTATTCGATGGTGTTGTTGGTGCATTCAAACTCTAATCGACAGGCAATGAAAGTTTCAATACCTATCAAGTCGATGAGTACACATCTCGCGCCAGCTCCTTCTTTGGATTTGGATCCATAGAAGTAAAGTGACCATATATGATCTTCGTCGATAGTGCTTGGCACATTTGGTAAAGTTGCGGACTGAGTACATGTCATGAGCTCTGATTGTTGTTCTGGATCAGTGATGGGGGAAGTTTCGGCCATGAAGTTACCGAAAAAGCTGTTCATTCTCTGCATTTCAAGTGAATTAGTTGGAGTGGTAAATGGTTCATTAGCATCATTCAAATCCATCATGGTGTGCTTGAGGTAACGTTCACAGTTAATCTTAATTTTGTTTGGATGTCCATTTTCTAGCAGCCATAAATGCAACCAATCTGTTGTAAAGTAACCATGTAGTTTCTTGGACCAATCCTTGCTCAAAAATAAACCATAGACTTCGGGGATGTCAACAACAATGATGTCAATAATTTGGTGAACCTTAGGATTAAAAGATAACCTAGCAATCATATTCTTTAGTTCACTAATTACCTTAACATTTGTTCGATCGAGCTGAATAATTCTAAGACTAGAAGGCCAAACTTTTGCGTTAATCATTTGGAAAACAGACAAGGGAATCACATTTGATGATGCACTGGAACCTACTATGCAATTATGTACATTCCTATCAAAAATTTCAAAAGTTAACAGAAATGGTGGGACAGTTTTGAGAGTATTAACAACAAAATTCTACTTATTTTTAGTTGTTGTCCTTGAAACTACTTTATCTACATTTGATACAGTTTTTTCAGTGAGATCCCTTTTATCTGGGGGTTCAGGTGTCATTTTAGCAGGGATCTTTTGAGCTGTTTTAGAACTGATTTATGCAATTTTTTTGTTGTTCAGATTGTTGTTTTTACTATTTTTTGCGATGTTCTAAAGCATTTTTTGCAGAAGAAGCGGGAATTTCAAAAGTTCGTAAACATAAATATTAGCCTTGAGTTTCTTTAGGTCTTCAATCAAATCATACTCTAAAGTTGGGGCTTATAAACTCTGTTTTGTTTCAACTTGTTTTAATTGTTTTGGAGGCACACTAATACTTATTTCGGAAGAGGGTTTACTTTGGGTTTTGCTTCTAGGGATGGGCAGTTTCAAAATTTGCTTGAAAAATACTGTCGGAGAAATGCCCGAAGATATTGGGAGATGAATCCTATTATTTAAGTACTTCTTCTTCGACTATGTCTTCTGAACTTTTAGGAGAAACCAAGTTATCATGTGCTTCAAGGATAGTTTGCAGAGCATATAGTAAGCTTTCAAAATTTAGACCTTCAGGGGTCAGATTTGGTCGGTTGGGGGGAAAAGGCTTTCTGAAAGGAGGTTTAAAAATTCCTTTGCTTGAGGATGTTTCTTTAGTTGATCTCTTCAAGTCTATGACTTGATTCGATAATTTTTTAACAACCTTTTGCAAAATTTCTAAGTCTGCAGTTTCTGACTGGGTTTTGGTTTGGGGAGGCCTAGTAAGAATTTCTATTTTCTTCTTAGAAGATGGGGTTATTTCTGCCTCATGACTAAGATTATCTTTCAAACTCAAACTATCTTTTTCGATCTGGCTTGCCTACTCGAAGCCTTCCAATAACGTAGACTTCTTAGACCTTTTAACCCAAATTGCTATATTATTGTGTAGAGATTTACTGTAATATGCCATAATAAGGCTTTCAACGGGCATTGAATCAGTGGGGATTTAGTTTTTTAAAGTGAGGAACCTTTGGTTAAAATCTTTTACTTTCTCTTTAGGGTTCATCTTTACGCTGAAAAGTTCCATGACTAAGACTTTAGGAGTTTTCTCATCTCCTAATTTCTCAAGAAAACAGGTTTCGAATCTGTCCCAAGATACAATGGTGTGTGGTTGTTGGGCGAAATACCATGTAGAGGCATTTCCCTCAAACGTGTAAGGAAAAAGTCTACATACTACATCTTCATGTCCTACACTTTGGAGATTGATGGCTAGCATGAATTTATTTATGTGATCCTCAACGATTTTCTTAGAATCTGGATCAAACTTAGGTAACCATTTCTCCGGGTGTTTTGGTAAAGGGTGTTGGGGTCTAGGTACAACCATAACATCTTGATCAAGCCATGGTCTGGCGGGATTGTTTTGGTTTTCCATGGGTGTAGTTGGTTTCGAAGGCTAAGATGGTTCAGATGATGAACTACCTTTGTCAGATGACTCTCCTCCTGAAGAGGATGGAGGAAGGTGGAATACCAGATCCTCCATCTCCAAGAATAGGTGTATCGATAGGATTAACAGTATCGTCTCCTAGAGGATTTAAAAGCACACCAATGCCTTCAAGTTGTTCTCTAGTATCAGATAAATATAAAGGTTGATTCAATGGCATACCAGGTTGTCTGATATGGGCCAAATCATTGTGTGTCCTTAAGAGTGACTGACGAACAATTTCTTGTATGTTGGACCCTTGAGGGTTTGGTGTTACTAGTTTAACGGGAATCTGGGGATTCTCTTTTGAGGTAGTTGTTGTTATAGAAGTAACATTGTTGTCAGAGTGACTCTGTGTTACTATAGGGGAGTGAGTGTGTGGGGGAGGATTCTTACGACTTCCACATGCCATCAATTGTATTCAGGCCCTCCTTCTAGCGCCATTTGTTGGCAAGCGAAAATGACCATCCGTCAACTGGAAGAATGAGTCTGGTCCAGGGTTGTCTAAATAACCCATGTCATTTGGTGTAACTCATTTCGACGGGTTTAATGGCTCTGTTAGCCAATCTAAAATCATAAAAAAGAAAAAATGACAAGAAAGGGATAACTAAACTAATGCTAACAACTATATATGATATATATACATATGCTCTTATATAGCTATTGTAACTGTATTTTAAACATAAAATATACAAATGTCATTTATGTACATCATTTACAAATTTCAATCTTTAATCAAAACTTACAAAATAAACTGTGAAGATTATTTATTATAAGAAGTAGATAAAGAAAGCACATTTAAAACTTTTTTTTCTTTTTTCTTTTTTAGATCTAAACTAATATGGAATTAAATAAACTAAGAAACACAAACGCGCAGGTAGTCGAAAGTTGAACCATACTTTCTAGTTTCACTAATATGTAAATGACAGAAAAATATAAAGGAGCTAACCTGTTATTGAGTTAGTGAGGTGTATCTAAGCATCTGCATGAGTGGAGAACATCCAACTGCCCTGTCCAAGAGACAAATCTGCAAGGAACCTTGTGACTGTTCTAAATAAATTTAAAACCTATATTAGCAGCTTAGGTTTCAATGACAGAAGAGGAAACACAAACATAAACCTGTGATCTCATAATTGCACATGATTACAGTAAGATAAATCTGAAAGTAATCTATGCATTTTGTTGGCACATGGGTATGGAATCAAGCAAAGATCAAGGAAGAAGAGGTAAAATCTGAACTTCATGGGAGACACAGTGACTGTTACTGGGTCGAAGTAAGCAAAAGAGTAGAAAACAAGGAGTGAAGCCCAAGAAAGCTATTCGTTGGATGAGGAGATTAGGGATGACAGATAAGCAATGTATATGGATCGAGGAAAATTCATATAGTGGGAAAATCCACCGGTAGCACCGTGTGGGAAGAAAGGAGACAGAGGTTGGTGAAGCCCGGGAAAAGAGGGTCAAGTTGACCTAGGGTTTTAGACACCTAGGGTTTGTATATATAGGGTTTTGAAGCCTAGGTCTCGACCTAAGGCTATCGGTGAGGGACTATATTGTATAAATAGAGGTCGAGAAGACCTAGGTCGGGTCGGTACTTTTTTTGAGCATTGTTATTGATTGTTTTTCATTGAGAGAATATTGTATTGCGAGTGAGAGAAGTGTTGAGAGTAAGAGCCTTATGGAATTGTTATATCTTTAGCTGGGTGCAAACACTGAGTCCTACAACTGGGTGTGCAGGAGGGGGAGAGAAAGAGAGAAGAAGAAGAAGATATGCTAGCAGAGAGTGCAAACAAGAACTGTACGCTTTACCTTAATATATCATAAGCACAGTTCTGTGGATGTATCCCTAGGGAGAGTGTGAACCATGTATATATGGTGTTATGTGTGTATGATTGATGCTTTATCTTTGTCTTTGATATACTGTTATTGCATTATTTTATTAGATCTGATCTATATAATGTGGAGTAGATTTTAGTGATAAGGGACCTAGGTATACTGTGTTGTATTATGCTAAGATCCACTTGATCTTCCTATGGTTGTAGACATCTCTGTCTTGCAACCCCCTCATAGCTACTTCAAGTGAGACTACATATTCTTTGCAGGTGTTGCCGAAAGGGCTAGTAGTTAGGGCTTGTTGGTGTGCTCTTGGAAGTGAACCTTGGGTCTGCCCCTGTGCCAACAAATGGTTTCGTTTTTGGGACAAGAATCTTCATGAGGGAATGTCAAGGTGGTTCCCATCAAATAAAGAGATTCAAAAGTGGATAGAAGATTAAGAGAGCGACTTCCCAGAAGCCCAAAACAAGAACCCTAAGCTGAGTACTGAATATTGGCTAAAAAGATACATTTTCACCGACATCCACGAGATCTTCTTTGGAGGAATCCATTAGGATTTGTTTGAGTGGTTGTCTAGGTTAGTTGATACCCAGTTTGAGATCATATCTAGACCCCCTATGGTTTAGACATTGGATTTGATCCAGAAGGTTAAAAGAGTCGACAACACTATATCCAGAGAAGTAGATCATTGGTTTTATAGTATGATTGAAGGGTATATCACCGAATTTTCTGTTGATAGAGTAGAATCGTATATCCAAGCCGAGAGATACTTTTTCAAAGGACCCAAAGGGAAATTTTTGCATTTTTTGAAGTTAAGAATTAAGATGCTCTTGCATGAAAACCACATCTTGAAGATACAGTAGACTGGCTAGATATGAAAAGGTTGATTTTCATGAATTCAGATAGCGACAACGACACAGAGGCAGGACATACGTGTAGTGGAAGAGTATTTCAAGGGGTTCAACTTGAGAATCTCTTTAAGAAAAACTACAAAGAAGAGGGTTTCTATAGTGGAGAAGAGGTAGATCTAACAGACGAAGAACATCTAGAACCCTCTAGGCCAAAGGAAGGAGCAACTGAAGAAATTTGCTAGGATGAGCCAAAAAACTCAGGAACTACACAGGTTGCTGAAGTAAGTATCATTAACCCTCCTATTGTTTCAACAACACTAGGAAATTAGAGTAATCAGATCATCAATGTACTCATAGTGTTACTACTAGCATTTCAACATCTACGTAGACAGGAAACCCAGGTAGCTCTATGGTGGATGAGATGAGGTTCCCTATCTTTAGAGGGGATGGATCTGAAGACCCAGATAAACATTTGTTCCTATGTGAAGCTGTGTAGAATATTAAGAATGTCACTGATGAGGATATCACAAGAACCTAGTTCAACACTACTCTTAGAGATCGAGCATTAATATGGTACATGAAGCTTGTCCAAGGACTTGCACAGCCCCAACCATTGAATGAGATCAAGAACGCGTTGATTGAAGAATTCAAGAAACCCAAATCAGAGTCACAATGTATTACATAGCTGAAGGAGAAAAAACAGAAGGTTTTCAAACCTATCTGGGAATTCGATCAGAGATTCAAGACCTTAACAGGTTGATTAACTTTTAAGATCCCAGATGAACAAATCAAATAATGGTTCATCACAGCACTATTAACACACATCAGAGTTCCTATGATGCAACAGAAAATTACTTCACAGTCTGAGGAACTAGAGATCACCATGAATCTTGAATCAACCCCTATGGGAGAATCCAACTTAGGTATGAGCTAGATCTTGAGCCCACTGACCAATTTGTATTTACAGGTTGAAGACATAAAAAAGGATAAGGGAAAGGATAAGAGAGAAGACATCTAGTGTGTCATATGCATATTAGAGGAACATGATAAGGAACACTACCTTGTATTTCATGAATATTTGGCCTTAGGAGCTCCAAGCCCCTTGAAGCAAGTCACATTACCCTGGTGCAAAGTATGCAGAAATCGACATTGCCCTAGTGAGTTCTATTACATGCAGAAGTATGTTCAGATACCTGCAAACCTATATTGAACCTTCTATAAGTCAGTAGGGCATGATGATAGATACTGTAGGGCCTATGACCTCATGAATGAAAGGTCAAGATATGTATACAAGATCCAAGGCGAAGTACAACAAGAAGGAAACACTCTGGAGTACAACTCCCTGGGAAGAGTAAACTTCAATCCTCATGGTGGATACAGAGGAGGAGGAGGAGGAGGAGGAGGAATGGGCTGAGGCCGAGGATAGATAATTTGTTATAACTATACGCAACCAGGATGTCTAGCAAGGGATTGTCAAAACCCTTGTACTACTTGCAATTATTGCAATTCTTTTGAGCATGTTATAGAAGATTGCCCTATGCTGTTGGCTAAGCCTCAAGAAAGATGAGGACCTCAGCAGAAACCATAAGTATAGTTGATATATGTTGAACCTCGCAGAGAAGATATGAGATTCACTATTATTACTTGAGGAGGCACTGTTACAGGAGAAGATAGAGTGACCCAGGGAAAGACTACAAAAGACTCAGGAGTCATAAAATATGCGAAGAAGACTCAAAAGTTTGATGCCAAGAAAGAAAGACGAACATTTGAAGATGCAAGGAAAGAATTCAGAAGATATCAAGGCCCATAATCAAGAACATGGCTAGAAGTAAGAGAATATGGAATTCCATCGGTATTCGATTAGTCTGATTCACCGAGAGAGGGAAAAGAGGTAAGCAGGCTCATGGAATTTCTATATACTTGTATTAAGATAATCCAAGATGAAAACATTGTATTGGAACTTCATAATTTAATCAATCAATATGATATAGGAAATATAGACCCCTTGTTGAATAGGGAATTACACCAAATGGGGAAAAGGAGAAGGAAAAACAAATAATTACACTTGAATGCTCAGATAGGAGAATATTACATAGACTATGTAGTCCTTGACTTAGGGTCAGAGGTTAATGTCATGACAAAGAAAACTTGGGTACTGATGGGAAAACTGAATTTATTCTATTCCCCTATAAGGCTTAGGATGGATAATCAACAAGTTGTCGGCCCATTTGGATGACTGGAGCATGTCCCTATGGACATCAACGGAGTGAGGACCTTTGTAGAGTTTTAGGTCATTGAAATTGTTGATGACAACTGCCCTTACCCGATGTTGTTAGGAATTGACTGGGCCTTTAATAATTCCACTGTGGTTGATCTGAAGAAGAGACATATGACATTTGAAAGAGACATCCTAAGGGTCATTGCACCTTTAGATTCATATGAAGGTCAGAGATACACAGAACCCATCAAATAAGAAGACCACACATATGAATTGGAGAATATCTACAAACTGACAGGGAGACAATAGGATTACATTAATACTATAGTTGATGGGAATATCAGCTCATGATGTGACAGTGTATTCTCATCAGAATCAGAAGAAACAATAGAAAATTGGCAAAATCAGATGTATGAAGTATCCACAAGAAGGTGTGTCAGGATGACCAGAGAAGTTCGTTGGATTGGTACAACAATGAGAAAATTACCCACCTTTGATGGTTTGAATCCATTAGAGACATTCTTGTTGGACTTTGAAGAAAGTGTACGAATGCAAAAAAGACTGTTGGAAATGGATTAGACCCTGAAATATACACCAACAAGATGGTGGGGGATGCACAAAAGAAATATTACAGACTGGGTACAATGACGAACCTTGATGACAACATGGTTCTCAGCCCAAGTAGAAAGCTGTGAAGTGAGGTACACAGGTTGAAGTTTCCCAAAGGACCATTTACGAAGCTGTGAAGAAGCTTGGAGTGTGTGAAGAAGCTTGGAGTGACATTCCTTGAGAAAAATGGGTGCACAGATTCATTAACACACTATACATGACCCCTATCAACTAGTACCTTCAAGTGGAGTTGCGCCCTATCACTGCAGATTGGGAAGGTATGATTCAAAATTTTATCGCCACCTTTGTATTTGAGAGTCAATATCCTTGAGTAGACCAAGAATTACATATTGTGAGTCAGAACATATTCGAAGAGGCATCTAGCCTCCCTTTGGAATAAGAAGAGGATGAGTGAACTACGCCTCTCCAGAAACTACAGGGTTGTTACAATGTTAATGCAGATCACGATGATGATCCAAGGAAGGTCAACATCACTGAGACAAAAGGAAAAAGAGATGTGAAAGGAACAGGAGTTGAGATACCATTTATTGGTTAGCCAATCAAGATAAAAAAGGTCAATATTGGAACAGAGGAGACACCGAAGCTTCCCAATGTCGAAGATTATTAGGATGTTGCTACCATTGATAAGATTACAAAGCTATTGCACGAATATCCAGACTTGTTTCTGACCAAGTTCACTGATATGAAGGGCATCAAGGGACCTATGGAAGAGATGAGTATACCTTTGAAACCAAATGCAAATCCATTCAAGAAAAGACCCTATAGATTGAACCTGAAATACAAGGAAAAAGTGAAGATTGAGCTCAACAGAATGTTGGAAGCAGGGATTATTGAACTTGTTAAAGAATCAGAGTGGATCAGACCTATGGTGGTGTAAGACAAGAAGACAAGAAAAATTAGGATATGTGTAGACCTTAGGAAACTGAATGATGCCTGTTTGCATGACCTTTCCCTACACCATTCACTGACGAAGTATTAGACAACGTAGGAGGCCAGGAAGTATATTATTTTACAGATGGATTTTCAGGATACCATCAGATATGGATTTCCAAGGAGGACCACCAAAAGACCACATTTTCCATAGAATGGGGATCATACCAATATATAGTGATGCCATTCGGACTGAATAATTCCCCGACCATATTTTCCAGGGTGGTGGTCGAAGCATTCAAAGAATTTCTGCATAAATGTTTAGAAGCCTATTTTGATGACTGGACTGTGTTTAATTTGTTGAAAAACCATATTGAATGCCTAAGACTAATGTTGGATAAGTGAATTCAGTGTCAAATTTCTTTGAATATGAAGAAGTGCATCTTCTTCTCACCATTTGGAGTGTTGTTAGGGCATATTGTGTGTAAGCAGGGACTGCTAGTAGATCCCTCTAAAATTGCTATTATTGTTGACCTACCACCTCTTACTTCAGTCAAACAATTGTGCACTGCACTAGAACATACAGGATATTACAGAAAATTCATTAAAGGATACACCTAGATTACAACACCTATGGAAAAGTTGTTGAAGAAAGACTATCAATTTAGCTGGACAGGAGAATGCTAGTAGAGCTTCAACACATTGAAACAAAAGATGGTTACTATGCTCGTTCTGGTTTTCCCAGATTGGACTAAAGAGTTTCATGTGCATGTTGACGCATTGTCCTTTGCATTGGGAGATATGTTAGCATAGCCGGGAACAGGAGACATCGATCACCCATTAGCCTTTGCTAGCAGGAAGTTATCCACAGTATGCGCTACAAAAATTCCACCACTACTTATTGGGAGGACACTTTAAAATGTTCAGAGATCACTCTGTGTTGAAATAACTAGTCAACAAGCCAGTGTTGGGGGGGGGGGGAATATGCGGATGGATTCTGTTGTTTCAAGAATATGATTTTGAGATCATAGTTAAGCCAGGAAGAATGAACAAGGGCCTTGACCACTTGTCGAGGTTGGAACATGGAGAAGAACCCACCAGTCTGGAGGATACACTGTCGGATGCATAGCTTCTCTCCATCAGAAAGATCGATGACCACTTCGCAAAAATAGTCAAGTTCCTGTCAATAGGAATGACACCTAGTGAGTATACAATTCCCCAAAAGAAACAACAAGTAGTGCGTGCTATAGAATTTTCACTGATAGCGGGTTAGCTATACAATATGGGACCTGATGAGATACTAAGAGCATGTGTTATGGAGGCAGAATTCCCATTGATCCTTTCATAAGATCATGAAGGCATCACAAGAGGACATTATGCAGGGAAAACAACTGTGCATAAGGTTCTGCGAGCTGGCCTTTGGTGGCCTACCTTACACAAAGATGCTAAGGATTATGCTAGAGCCTGTGATGTGTTCCATTTGGGAGACCATCTAAGAGAGATGAAATGCCATTAGCACTGTATATGACCCTACAAGCATTTGAAAAATGGGTCATTGACTTCATAGGACCTATCAACCCACCTGGGAAGTGCATAGGATCATGGTATATCATTACTGTGACTGAATACTTAACCAGATGGGCCGAAGCTAGAGCATTCAAGGACTATAGTGAAACTACAACTGCACCATTTAAATTTGATGACATAATAACCAGGTTTGGATGCCCCAAGATCCTTATGAGTGACCAAGGCACAAACTTCATTAATAATATAGTTGAAGCATTGATTGAGGAGTTTACCATGTACCATCAGAAGAGCACACCTTATCATCCTCAAGAAAATGGAACAGTCGAAGAATTCAACAAAATATTGGAGACAACACTGATGAAGATTTGTAATGTGAACAGGGATGAATGGGATTTAAGAGTACCTGTAGTACTTTGGGCCTATAGAACCACTTATAAGAAACTGTCCATGTAGACCCCTTTTAAGCTAGTCTATGGTCTTGAAGTTGTTGTCCCAATGGAATACCTGGTGCCAATCTTAAGAATTGTTTCCTTTATAGATATGGATGACACTGGAGCTATTCAAGAGAGGCTTGCATAGTTGTTTGAACTGGAAGAAGATATATTTATTACAAGATTTCATCAGTAGGTTCAAAAGTATAGAGAGAAGGCCTACCATGACAAGAACATCAAGAATAAGACATTCAAGCAAGGTGACTTAGCACTAGTGTATGACAATAATTTTAAAAAACACCTAGGGAATTTTAGAATGCATTGGCTTGGACCATATGAGATCACCTATGTTATAGAAGTAGGAGCTGAGTAGATAAAGACATTGAATGAAGAATGGAAGGAAGGTTTGGTAAATGGGAGTCAGATGAAGTTGTACTATGACAACTAGCTACCTTGCAACTCTCATTAAAAACAAGAGGAAAACGGTCTAGGTATCAGGTACAGTTGAAACTGGGTACCAGACATAGAAAAGACAGTCTACACAAGGAGGAAGAAGAGGCATAAAGTAGAAAGTAAAGGCTGCACTGTGCAGTCCAAAACTAAAGAAAAATAGAAGGATCAGATCTAAAGTTCCTCGGGACGAGTCACATGTGAGTGTTGGGGGCTTGTTATCCCTTGGGTATAGAATCAAGTGAAGATCAAGGAAGAATAGATAAAATGTGAACTTCCCAGGAGACACAGTGACTGTTACTGGGTCAAAGTAAGAAAAAGAGAAGAAAAGAAGGAGCGAAGCCCAAGAATTCTATTTGTTGTATGAGGAGATCAGGGATGATAGATAAGAAAAGTACATGGATCAAGGACAACTTAGATAGTGGGAAAATCCACCGTTAGCACTGCGCGGAAAGAAAGGAGAGACAGGATGGTGAATCATGGGAAAAGAGGGTCAAGTTGACCTAGGGTTTGTATATCTAGGGTTTTGAAACCTAGGTCTCGACCTAAGGCTGTCGGTGAGGGACTATATTGTATAAATAGAGGTCAAGAGGACCTAGGTCGGGTTGGTACTATTGTTGAGCATTGTTATTAATTATTGTTCATTGAGAGAATATTATATTGTGAGTGAGAGAAGTGTTGAGAGTAAGAGCCTTCTGGCACTGTAAGATATTTAGCTGGGTGTGAAGATCGAGTCCTGAAGCTGAGTGCATAGGAGGGGGAGAGAAAGAGAGAATAAGAAGAATGTTTTCTAGCAGATAGCATAGACAGGAACTGTAAGCTTTACCTTAATATATCATAAGCACAGTTCTGTGGACGTAGCCCTAGGGAGAGGGTGAACCACGTATATTTGTTTTTATGTGTGTATGATTGATTCTTTATCTTTGTATTTGATATACTGTTATTGCATTATTGTATTAGATCTGATCTATAGAATGTGGAGTAGATTTTAGTGATAAGTGAGCTAGGTATACTGCGTTGTATTGTGTTAAGATTCACTTGATATTCCCCTAGTTGTATACATCTCTGTCCTGCAACCCCCCCATAGCTACTTCGGGTGAGATTGCATATGCTTCACAGGTGTTTCCGAAAGGGCCAGTAGTTAGGGCTTGTTGGTGCGCTCTTGGAAGTGAACCTTGGTTCTGCCCCTGTGCCAACACATTTCATCATCCGATTAAAAATCAAAGATAAATCCTATCAATTTAATTGAAGATATGATTACAACATTTATATTTTGAGAAGCAAATTATAGATGGTATTTATAAAATAACATCCTGCACATCACAAATCATTTAATCTAAATATATCATACCTATACATGTAGCATGATTAACAAAACATAAATGACAACATTATAAACAAAAGGCTAAAGCCAAAATGCATAAATGTTGTTTCATTAAGTTCTGGAATCACTTGTCCATCTCTTGCTCTTCGCCAAGATGATTTCCATTACAAAATATAGAGTATTTAAAGAGTTCATGTAAGCTAAACATCCTATCTTTTAAGATAGGATCAGATCTCAAAAGGATCTAAAAGTTACAAAGATAGAGGGTCTAAAAACCACTCAATATCAAACTATATCTTCAAAATTATGAAAGTTTTGTTTTGATTTACAAAATAAGCCAAAAGAGATGGCTAATTAACTAAGTCCAACATGCTTCATATTATGAGATCACCACAAGATACATCCTATCCTGAAAGAAAAATGAAATGAGAAAATTAGATATTTATTTAACTAACATTTTTCAAATTTTATATGAGGATTGACTTGGCTACAAAATCTCACGATTGTGTAGCCAGTGTTATTGTTAGCAACATAAATATAAATCAATCTATATTAATTATAAAAATAACAATAAAATCACAAATAAGATAAAAAAACAATCTTACCATTCAACTGATAACAAAAATCGAATCACAATATCTCAGAGTTGATCACAGCCTTGACACTGCCACCATTTTTAATCATGATATTGCCTGTCCTTTTCAAATGTTTTCCTTGTCTTTGTGAATTGATATTGAGCCCATGGTTTTCATTTGTCAATGAGTCATTTTGAGTCGTAAGATCCTTGATCTTTTCTTGAAGGATGAGGATGTATGTATAATACTGACCTATCCAATCTAACCAAACTTCAAAATGTATAGCAGGGGAAATCAGTTGAGGAAGAACGTGACTGTGTTTTAAAACACTACCACTGTCCACTGTCGGCCTTTGATCAACTTTAATTCCTGTAAATGCCTTGTTTTCTTTCAGGCACGGTGGGAGGTTATTCACATAATTGAATGTTTGACTGGGATCCAGTTTAGAAAAATTCAGATCTTTCTCTACCAAGAATTTTTCAATCTTAGATTCAAAGTTCTCATGGACCTCGATCGATTTGATCGAGCTCCCATGAGCTTTTGATATATTGCGCAGGATCTTCGAAATAAGTCGCTCAACCCTCTTGTTATGAAACTCTATCATGGCTTGATTTTTCTTTGATTGTTTGGAAGGGTTTCCACTGGTGGATTTTATGTTAAGATTAGGGAAGACAACTTGTTCATGCACAAGAATTTTAATAAGCTTGGAGCTGACATCCTGTTGCTCACACATAGACTGATCAGGCGTATCCATTTCATAAGGGTTTTCACACAAGAAATCTGGCTTGTCACTAGAGGGAATAAGAGGCTTCTCTATCATCAGCTTATCCATTACAGGAGTCTCTAGAGGGTTTACTGTAATGAAACCATTATGGGCTACGAAACTATCCCAATCTTCACCAAGCGTTTTCAAATGATGAACTACCAATAATTTAATCAACCATTGGTGAAAAAGGCTTGAATCCAAGATTTGTTTCTTATACCTCTTTTCCATTTTATACAAACTTCTTAATAAGTAAAACAACATGTTTAATTGGAAACTGATAAAATTCATGAGCAGTCTTATGTGGTAAAGGAAGATGAGGCCATAACGACCTTCATAAGTAACAAATTTCCTTAAAATTGCCAATAAACCATGTCATCTAATCTTCAATAGAGAGATCGGCATACCTTTTTCACAACAATGAATATTTTTTGATGTGATGAATAGAATCCATGGTACCTCATCCAACTTTGATTTTTTAAACCATTTTTGACCAATGAGGGGGAGACCCGTTGCTTCACTTAGAAATTTTTTGGTGATATCCAACTGGATATCACCCACCTTGGCTCTGCATCCATCAAATGTGAGGGAGAAATCTTTGTCCATTTGTGAGTTATAACCCTGGAATTTCCTGATAACCACATCCAAACTTAGACTCATCATATCATCACTCACATCATCGTACAATAGCAACTTTTGGGAGACATTTGGCTCAATTCGGATGACAGGGTCCATAAGGGTTTGAAAAAACAGTCATGAAGGTGACCAGAACTTGTTGTGGGATTAAGAGGTAGCATCAACAAGGGAAAGTCTAAGCCAAAAACAAAGGAGTAAAACTAGCAGTCATCCCAGTGCAACCATAATGTGAGCATAAGGGGTTTCAAGCCATGAAAATCAAGCATTTCAGGTAATGAATTCTTTGAGTACAGAGTGTAACTCAAGACCCTACCTTGTAATGAGGGATCTGTCGATTCAAATTGACAACTGAAATGAAGTACAAGGTACGTTCCAGGTGTGTTTAATTTTCATCAAATGTAATGGGTGAAGTTGATTTGCAAAGGTTAGGAGAAGATGTGTTTTACAAGCCAAAAGCATATCGAAAATTTAAAACCAAATTCGATTTACCAATAATTTTAAATGAAACAAGCCTATAGTCCATTTTCCAATTGATTCTTGGTATACAAAGCATCCAAGATATAACTTTCAATCAAAGAACAACTCAAAATAAGTGTTTCATTGATATATGATAAGCTCAAAGCAAAACAACATTCATTAAAAGAGGTTTAAACACATTGACCCTTTTAGGACCAAGACTTAGAATAAATTGCAATACAATTTAAAGTTTTAATGCTTCATTCATGCTTTCAATCATGAATGAAACATGAAAACGAAAGATAGAAATAATAAGGAACAATCAAAACATCCCTTTTTACAAACGAATAATCATCTTCAAATAGAAATATTTACAGGATCAGGCGTAGGCAGCTACAGGAATTGTCATTTGTCACTTGAAAAAGAAAAAAATCATGTAGGGTTGCCAACAGAACTAGATCCCAATTATGGTTCTCGAGGAGAGAGTTGTACTCCTGCATGGCGGAGTCCCAAAATGGATTTCCACAATCCTCGCCATAAGACTATGGATCTAAAGAATGAACCAAGAAAATATGCCTAGGTGGTAATGATTCAGTGGAAGTGAGTGTAAGAGGAGGTTTCTCTAAATAAGATTGAGTCCTCCTAGTATCGACTGAATAACCAACAATATCCCCTACATCTTGAAGAGTAGTTTGGGCCCACTTGGGCCTCTACTCTAGCTCTGCATATGCCTATGGATGCACTAAATCTACATCTAATTATACTGACTCTATATTTGGATCATTTGAATCCTCTAAATTAGAACTCTCGTCTGAAGAAGAGTCGGCATGTGAATGCTCATCATTTCTGAAAGGTGGAAGAACAAAGGTGTCTACATGCAGTTGTTGAGGTACATGCAAGACAATTTCCTCGAATTGGAAACTACACTCAATGATGAGCTAATCCAAGGAAAGATTAATGAGTTTGTATCCTTTCACACCGTCAGGGTATCCAACAAAAATACACTTTGTATTATGAGGATCAAGTTCCTTCCTCTTTTTAGATGGAATCAAGGCGCATGAACGTGGACCAAAAATACGAAAGTGGGTCACTTCCGGTTTGAGGCCACTTCAAGCCTTGAAGGGGGTCTTATCCTTAAACGATCTGTTTTGGATGTAGGTTTCACAATTAAATGCTTCGGCCCATAATCTCTATGGAAGTGACTTCATGTATCATGAAAGATGCCATCTCTTTTAGAGATATGTTTTTCTGCTCAGCAACTCCATTTTGCTGCAGAGTGTAGGGAACTGTGTGTTGCAACTGAATCCATACCTCATGAAAAATATTTTGGATCTCATGCCTAACATACTCTCCCCCATTATCAATTCATAGGATTTTGATTTTCTTTCCTAACTACATCTCAACCAAGGCTTTGAAATCTTTAAGGTGTTGAAATACCTCTCATTTTTTCTTGAGAAATAAAATCCATGTGAAGCGTGAGAAATCATCAACAAAAATAAGCACATACCTTGATTTTTTGATTGATGTATGTGGAAAAGGGCCCATGAGGTCACTGTGGATCATATCTAAAGGATCAGACTCCCTATGTGTCTTTCCTTTGTCCAATTTCTATTGAGGTTGTTTTCCAAGAACACATCCCTCACAAATTCCTTTGGAGAAATGGATGTATAGTAGACCATCAACCATTCTCTGCTTGCTAAGTTGTTTCATATATCTAAAATTTAAATGCCTAAACCTTTTGTTCCATATCCTACTACTTTCATCAACATGGGTAAGCAGTAAAGCATAATCTAGTTCAATAAATTCATAACATGTGTAAAGCCTAGATTGATGATTTACCTCACCAATAGCAACCCTGGAATTTGTTTGCATATTGTATATATCCACTACATCAGGTGTGAATGTGAATTTATTTCCAGTGCCAGAATTTTTCATCTGATACACGGAGATAAGATTGATGAAAATTTTGGTAACTTGCAACACATTCTCGAAGCTTCCTTTTGTGAGTTCAATCCTTCCTTTTTCGATGACCTCAACTGGAGAGTTTTCCCCCACCAGAATAGAAGGAAATTTGCATGCATCCAATGAAGAATATACTTCTTTTGTGGCAGCCATGTGATGCGATTTTCCTTAATCTACGATCCAAGCACTGAGAGAGGAGTTGATGGCAATCAAGGCATGGCTAGAATTTCCTTTCTTGGGATTCTGATCTTATGGCCTCTTCTTCTTGGCACCCTTGGGGATGCAATATCCAAGGTTGTTTTGCTGAAGTATTTGAGTCATTAGATCTATCTATTTCTGCATACATGCATATTATGGATGGAATCATTTTTGGAAGTATGTTCATTTCGACCCCTTTTCTTCCCTTTCCACCTTTGGATCCGGAAACATCGTTGAAGGGTTTTGAGTACCCTTCCTTCTTCAGATTTGCATATGATTTTTTTTTTTTTATCTTTAGATTTCTGATATTGATGACCATTTCCATATTCCACAGTGAGTGCATGCACCTTTGGGAGTTTGATTTTTCCCATGTTGATGAGCTTGGTATGCTCTTGTGTCATGGATTCGATAAATTTCTCAAGAGAAGGCATCTTCCAGGTGGCTCCAGAGGCGAATTTGACTGAATGGAATGTGGATACAAACACTGAGAATTCAATACCAAGTTTGGAGAGAATGGTGAGAACCATTTGTTTCTCCTCCTCATATTTATCAACCTTGCAAGCCTTGAGTTGTGACATTAAATCCTTAAATTTTGTAAAGAAATATTGGAGATTGTTGAAGCTTTTTGGATCCAATGTAAGCAATTCCACCTCGAGCATGTGTCCCCTCATATCATCCTGTTTTCCAAAGAGCCCTTCCATGGTGGTCCAAGCTTCATTGGGGGTTTTATAGGAAGATATGTGAAAGAGGAGATCGAGAGAAATGAAACTGCAAAATGTTCTGATTGCTTGATCCATTCGATTTGGATACTTGGATTTTTCTATGGATGATGTTTATTATGTTTCCATGTTCATAGTTAACTTGTATAGTCCTCTACTTTAAAGATGCATGATTATCCTCTCCTTCCATGCAAATTAATTGTAAGGTGTAAGAATGAATTATTTTGGGAATTCCATTTTTCTTCTGTAATCAATCTTTGGTACCTGCAAAAATAATTCAGTGTGTCTTTTGCTTAGCAGTCCATCAGATTCGATACCATGTAAATGTTTTGAACTTGCACATAATAGATGTAGCTAGAAAATAAAACACACATTTGCAGAGAGAAATTGAGAAAGAAGAAGAGATAAAGAATGGAATAATTCCCATTAATTGAATGAATAATGAATAATTTACACATGATATACGTTGTATAACTCAACCAATGCACACTGGAGGAGAAGCCAATGTGTCATAGTGGTGGTATAGAGTGATCTGGGCACACACAAGCAGTTATGGGAGTAAACTTCCACCTATTCTAGTCTCTCGGGCAGTTGTGGGAGTGAATTGCCACCTGTTGGAGAAATTTATATTTTCAACACACTAGTTCAGTGGGAGTTAACTGACTAGTTCTATTTAGACTTTCTCTTTTTACCATCACTATTATGCATGCATGCATTCCTAAGGAAAGTTAATTGCTTGATTGTTTTTCTTAATTATAGAATGTTTTTCCTTATATATGAGTGTATTCCACTCATTCATTCTATCATATTTGTTATCACTGAAATTTCGTCCGCACAGGGCGACAAGAACTCCGCATCATCAACACAGAAAAGCAGTCGTTCATGGCACAAGGATTAATTCCACAGCACAGCAAAAGGGTCAAAACTATGCAAAATGGCCAAAAAATTACAAAGCGCTATGCACCCACTGGGCGCGCGCACGTGCGAGCAACATCTTCGTACTTGGAGCGCATATGCGCGGCTGTGGGGTGAAAAACCTGCGCGCCTGCCAAACGGCGCATTTATGAAACTGGTCGGCCTCCCAACCACTAATGGATCGGCTCCCAAGTCGATTTGACATCAAATCTGAGCTCAATCTGCGTGGGGAGGCTGGTCAAAGACCTAATTGTGCCCTAAAGAGCC